>CM066333.1:75440967-75678467 GCA_033807585.1 Hydrophis major
GGAACAAACAGTTAGATATGGGGAACTTTTGGATGAAAAGGGTGAACTAAAATCGATCCAAAACTTAGAGGAACAAGGTATAAGAATGAATTGGTTTTCATATGCACAAATACATTCAAGGTATGATGAAGATTCCAAAACGGAGGGATTTTATGATAAGCAGACTGATTTAGATAAGATCTTGATGGGTACTGATGAGAAAGTGATTAAAAAATTATATGGTTATTTACTGGGAATGAAATTAGAGGAAGAACAAGTCAAAGAAACTATGATTGTTTGGGGGAAGAATTTTGGATATGGGATTGATTTAGAGAAATGGCAGAAATTGTGGTCTCAAAATTATAAAATGACAATGTCAACAGCATATAAAGAAAACTTGTATAAGATGTTTTACAGGTGGCACTTTCCTCCGACAAGAATAGCAAGAATGTTTAAGAATAAATCTGAAAAATGCTGGAAATGTCATCAGATACCCGGCTCGTATTACCATATGTGGTGGACTTGTGAGGATGCTAGAAAATATTGGACTATAATTCGCATGTGGTTGGAAAAAATGACAAAGAAACATATAGACTTGAAACCAGAGATCTTTTTATTGGGAATTTTACCTGATATATATAGTAAAGATTTGAAATACCTGATTGTAAATGTATTAACAGCGGCCAGGATTGTATTTGCTAAAAATTGGAAGAATGAGAAAATACCATTACAGGAAGAAATTATTAAGAAAATATTGGAATGTGCTGAGATGAGTAGATTGACATTTGAAATCAGAGAGCAAGAGGATAAACAATTTTATGAAATTTGGGATCTTTTTTATAAATGGCTAGATGATAAAATACGATAATAGAATATTTTAGATAGTAAGAAATATCTTTATCTTGCTATTTTGCTATTATTTTGTTATTTGATATTATATCTATAAAGGTTTTTTTTTTTAGGATTGATTTGGTATGATTATATGATTTGTTGAATAATTTGGTTAAAGTATTGTTAGCTCATAAAGCATGAATGATTAAAAGTATAGTCAAAAATTTCTTTTTTTTTGTTTAGTGATTATAGGATATATAAGTTTGGATTGATAATATGAGTTGTTATGTAACATAATTGTAATTGAGACTACAGAATGAATGCACAAAAATGATGAACCAACTGACACACTGGATGTAAATATGAGAGTTGAATGTTTTAATGTTTTGTTTGTCTTGTCTGTTTGTAGAAAATTAATAAAATTTTCTTTCAAAAAAAAAAAAAAAGAAACATGATTTTATTCAACATATAATCACTCCAAAACAGAAATACCAGATGAGCAAATTGCAAATCGCAAAACCAAAACCAAAAAGAAAGTGACAGGATTAAATCAGATTTCATTAACTTTGATCTCTTCTAAGAAAGACTAATTCCAAAAAGCTCCCTTAGAAACAATCATTTCCCAGTTCCATTGCTTTAATTTAACACAGTTTTTAAACAAGGTATTACTCACACAAGAGAGTTCGTCCTAACTTGTAACCAAAGCTATTATCCTGGATTTGCTTTGATATTCAACAGGTAAATCAATGCAATAATATTTTCACTACAATGGCAGATGTGTAGTCTAATTCAATTGCACTAGAATTATTTGTATTAATGCTTCTCAACCTGTTGTCTGCAACCCCTGGGTGGGGGCTGTAATGTTATCACAGGGGGGTACACAAAGAAATGTTATGATTTAAATTTTAAGTTAAGTCTTGGTGGTCTGTGGCTGTGAGCTGTGGTCACAAAAGTTATTTAAAGAGGGAAATGGGACAACTCGCCACAGCCAACTCACTGCAGGACAATCGCTACGGGACAATTTAACAATTTTATTTAGTTCTTTAAAATAAATAAAAATTACCTTAATTTTTGCCATTCACATTTCATTCTGTCCCTCTTTTGGCATCCTTTCTTTAATGCAGAGATGTCAAACTCAAGACCTGTGGGCCAGATGTGCCCCGCAGGGTGTTTAAATCTGGCCCGTGAGTCTGGCCTAGAAATAGCAAAGGACTGGCCTTTGGTGCCTCGAGCATTCAACATGAGACATGTGGGCGGGGGACACGTGAGGGCCCCTCCCATGCCTATTTTGACTGGCAGGGTGCTGCAGGAGGCATCCGTTCCATCTCCCCACCAGCTGACCGAGGAGAACTATAATGCTGATCCAGCCCTTGAAGAAATCCAGCTTGACACCCCTACTTCAATGATTTTATTCTACCATTTCTTTGATATTAGCGTAACTCTTGTCCTGCAGCGAGTTGTCATGTGGCGAATTGGCTATGGCAAGTTGGCTATGGTGAATTGGCCACAGCAATTTGGCCACGAATTCTCACAGACCCTTTAAAGGGGGTCCCTGGTGAAGAAAGGGTTCAGAACTATTGGTTTATATAGCACAATTCTTTTTTAAAATAATATGATCATTGGATTCTGGAAATTTAAATTGTTTGTATCCCCTTGAGTCAATATCTTCCTTAAAAATATACTCTTCCTTGAACTAAAATACAACTGGGACAAAAGCTATATAAAATAGGGAGATATTTCTAGCTATTTTATAAGAACCTCGAATGTTTCTGTAAAAGTGAACTGATTCCTGGGTCAGTTCATATATCGAATTCATCCAAGCATTTGTATAGGATTAGTCAATTTCTTCAGAAAAGACAGGCATGCACACAGACACTTCATGAGAAGAGTTTCAATGAAGTTTTAACTATAAGATTTAGAACTTTTAAAAATTGCAAATAAATTGTAAATAGGTGGATAAAACTTTGGTTTTAAAAGTTACAAATGAAGAAATCCAAATAAATTTGAAATAAGATTTTGGAATTAATTATAAAGTGTTCTTCCCCAGGAAAATGATGTTATTTCCCTTTAAAAAATACTTAAGAAGAAAATATTTTATTAGACACTAGAGGGAACTAAATAGGTTACAATTAAATGAAGGGAATGCTTACAATTACAGAATGTAGTAAAATATTCTAACATTAGACATATAGAAAGGATATTTTTGAAGAATGGATTCAGAAGTTAATTTTAATAGCATCTGCCTATATGGAAAGACTGTATCTAAAATATATTATAGAAGAGGAACAAATTCTACTTGGCAAGATCAAGACTGAGTTGAAAGTGGATTTAAAAATAATAAGCTACAAAAATAATGCCTCACACTGAACATACCAAAGGAACCAGTTTATATCTTAATAATTAAAAGGGATACACAGATAACAAACCAAGACTATCACTTAACTTTCTTATATTGATTTTACAAAAGACACATATGCTTTGAATAATCTTGTGAGAAGGGACAATTTAGAAATGAAAACAAATCAAGTTCTAGGACCTTATTTAAGATTGAAAACTGATGCTCAAGACTGTAAAATGTAATAGGAAGGAATGTAAAGATGGTTTATTTGATCTCTTAATGGACTTTTGGTGACATTGGTGAAATTACAATATAAATTTGTTTATAGATAAGACATGGTATAAATGAAGAAGACATCATTTGCTATATTTTAATAAAGATGATGTTACTACCGTATATACTCGAGTATAAGTCGACCCGAATATAAGCCGAGGCACCTAATTTAACCACAAAAAACTGGGAAAACTTATTGACTCGAGTATAAGCCGAGGGTGGGAAATGCAGCAGCTACTGGTAAATTTCAAAAATAAAAATAGATACCAATAAAAACTTTCACTAGGACTAGTTGAGAATAAGTTTGATGTTCACAATTTCCTCTTTGAAAGAGACCAGTAAATAGGGAACAAGAAGATGAAGAAAAAAGAAGTGTGTTTTTTCACACTTTTCACACTGCAGTGAACAAAAATGGCATCATAGGAACAAGGCTTATTTTCAGTCCAAAGGTTTGTTTCTGATTTCTTCCCTGATTTAAGGGAAATTTGGGAAACGATCTCACTATCATGAAAGGTTTGATTGATTCACTAACCCAAAAGATGATGATGATGACAGTGGGAGGCAGGAGTCACTCTCTCCCTTGCATGAAAAAAGCAAGAGCCGTTCTTATGATCTCTCCCTCTCTCTCTCTCTCCCCGTAATACAGTCAAGCCCTTTCCAGCACGTGCGATCTGCCTTCACCACTTTGCACCTTGCAAATGCAAAATCCTGGGTTTTTTGCATTTGCAAAGTGCAAAGCGGCGGGGGCGGATCCCACGTGCTGGAAAGGGCTTGACTGTATTACGGGGAGAGAGAGGGAGAGAGGGAGAGATCATAAGAATGGCTCTTGCTTTTTTTCTTGCAAGGGAGTGACTCCTGCCTCCCACTGTCATCAACATCTTCTTCTTTTGGGTTAGTGAATCAATTAATTTGGGAAATGATCTCACTATCAGAAAACAACGCAAGCCGCCACCACCATCTCCTCCTCCCCCTCCTCCCGAGTGGACTGGAAGCAGCTGGAGCTGAGGAAACGAAGCTGAGTGGAGTGACCTCGGCTCGCGTTGTTTTCTCAGCCAAGAGCTCAGAAAACAACGCGAGCCGCCACCACCACCTCCTCCTCCTCCTCCCGAATGGACTGAAAGCAGATGGAGCTGAGGAAATGAAGCTGAGTGGAGCCGAAGCAACCTCGGCTCGCATTGTTTTCTCAGCCTAGAGAAAGGGGAAGGGGGTTCATCTGGACCAAGAGTGAGTCTCCCCCTCAGTTTCCCCTGAAGGATCTTCCGTCACTTTTGCCTTCTCCCTACATCTTCCCTCTGTTAAAATCCCACACACACTTATTTTCGGTCGGATAGATTTCGTGTCTAAGCATTCTCACATGGCGGTGGGTCTTCCCCCCCCCCTAAAAACAGTTAAAAAAGAAAAAACAATATATCCTCAAGCAAGAACTTTTCTGCTTCCGATTACCCCCATGCTTAAAAGTTGCAAAGGAAACACGGAAGCAGGGAAGTGGCTGCCCAGCTTCGGAGCTCCACACCATTTTTTTTCAGAGGGGAATCTGACTCGAGTATAAGCCGAGGGGGTTTTTTTCAGCACAAAAAATGTGCTGAAAAACTCGGCTTATACTCAAGTATATACGGTAAATTTGTTGACACTTAAGATAAGGGGGGAAGTCATTTTTTATATATTTCTTTTCTTTTTCTCTACTATATTCTTATTTTTCTTTCTTTGCCATTTCTTTTCTTCTGCCTCTTTCTACTCTTTTTAATATTCTATCCTTTTTTACAGCTGGCTTAACTTTTACTGTTATAATTATAACTTTTAATTTAAAAAAATTACCACAAAAAAGTAAAACAAGTTTGAGTCAACAGCAATAATAATGCAAAGTTAGGAAACAGTTCAAGAGAAATACACTACCTGCTACAGAGAGTTAAATGCATAGAACTTAACAATACGCTATTTTGCATACATGCCAAAGTTTGCTAAGCACTGAAAGTACAATGACATGGATATTGGCATTGTCCATAACTTAATGGGAAGCTATAAACTAACAGCCATAAGGTGACAATCTTGTCCTGGATCATTTTAAGCCAGAAGCCATGATTCTTCCTATGTGGCAGGTGCTTTCCAAAAAGGCATAAGAACCTGAGAAAAACAGGGAAAAGGATACGACTATATTATCACCATATATCTCAAAAATTCACACTTGGCAACCTTATTGGGGGAAAAGGGGGGGGGAGAGAAGCTACCATAACTATGATTATATGCATGCAGAAAAATACACAAATATGTCTGCACATGTACAAACATAATTTACCTCATGCTGTCATTTTACATATATCCATGGGTAATGCGACATACCTTCAGGAAGGTATGAAGAACGGCTGCAGGGTTTGGGGTTGGGGTTGGGTTTGGCTAAAGAAAAGAAAAATTGGGGCGGCACGTGGTATTCCAGTATTTGAAGGGCTGCCACAAAGAAGAGGGGGGTCAAATTATCTCCAAAGCATCAGAGGGTGGGACAAGAAACAATGGTTGAAAACTAACTAAAGAGAGAAGCAACGTGGAAGAACTTCCTAACAGTGAGGACAATTAACTGGTTGGAAAACTTGCCTTCAAAAATTGTGGGTGCTCCATCACTCGAGGTTTTAAGAGACTGGACAGTCACTTATTTGAAACAATATACGGTCTCCTGCTTGAGCAGGTGGTTTGAGTAGAAGACCTCCAACGTCCCTTCCAGCTCTTCCAAGTGTGGCTAATCATATTTTAATCATTTAATATTATATATTCAATGAATATAGTTTGTCAAATTTATAAATTATCAGATGCAAAGTATTGTCTGTTATGATCGCTTCATGGTTTGAAAATGTAGTTCCGATTTCTAAATTGAAAACGTTCTAATATGCATGGTCATGTCAATCCCCATAAGAGCTTGATGGCAACCTTGGCCTGCCACAGCTAGCAGATTCTAGGGAAAGAGAAAATTTCTTCTGCAAATGATTAATGACAGCAACTGGAAATGACTGCAGTGCCAAATACAGGAAATACAAGCAAGGAAACAGTATGTTTTTAGCTTCACTGGGTTTCCTCTATACTAATGAAAGACACAAGGCCAGAGCAAGATCTTAACCGAGATCTTAATAAAGTATTATTTTCAACTACTTGGAAGGAAAATGTCTCAACTACAATACTTGTAAACAAAAGGGGGGGTGGGCGGGAGGAGCAAACCCACCCTCTTGTGACTGCATGCTTAGTGTGACCTGGGTCACAAAAATATACCCATTTGTTCCATCTGATTCTAGCTATCATCCCACATCAGGCATGTCAAACTCAAGGCTTGGGGGCCGGATCCCGCTTGCGAGGAGCTTAGATCTGGCCAGCAGGGCTGCCCTGGAAACAGTGAAGGACTGGCCCGTGGTGCCTCTGCCAACAAAAACGGAGGGCTGCAGGAGGCTATTGCGGCTGAAAAGAAGAGCCCATTTTCACTGGCAGAGTGCTTGGACCACCACAGGCGCCCCAGTATGAGTGATGTCAAGCTGGCCATGCCCACCCTGGCCACAACCACTCCGACCCCCTGAGGTCAAACACAACCTGATGAAATCAAGTTTGATACCCTTGGCCCAAATTCTACCATAGCACCAAGGTAAAAGGATTTTGCTAATACAGCAAACCATTAGAAAAAACAAAAACAAATTATTACTAAAGAAAAAAGAAAAAATTAAATTAAGCTGTATGACAAAGAAACACAGACACATTGATTTCCTGCACATTTGTATTTTAGTGCCTCAATCATCTCATGAAATTTATACAGGCATTCATTTAGGTACAATTTTCTTCTGCAAGATAGAATAAACTGCATGAAACCTACTAACTAACAAAATGGCATTATTTGGTATTGCTTTCCCATAAATAATTGAGAAATCCTATACCAGTAGTCCTCTAACTTATGACCACAGTTGAGCCCAACATTTCCAGTGCTAAGCAAGAAAAGTTGTTAAGTGAGTTTTGCCCCATTTTATGACCTGTCTTGCCACATTGTTAAGTGAATCACTGCAATTGTTAAGTTAGTGACACAGTTGTGAAGTGACTCTGGCTCCCCCATTGACAATGCTTGTCAGAAGGTCGCCAAAATTGATCACATGACCACAGGACACTGCAACTATCATAAATATGAGCCAACTGCCAAGTGTCCAAATTTTGATCCCATGATTACAGAGAAGCTGCAACAGTTGTGTGAAAAACGGTCATAGATCACTTTTTTTCAATGCCGCTGTAACTTTGAACAATGACTAAATGCATAGTTGTATGTTGAGGCTACCTGTATACTTTACTTGCTATGTCAGGAGCATAAAATAGGAGATTATGAGAAGTATTAAAAGGTAAAAGATTCCCCTCGCACATATGTGCTAGTCGTTTCTGGCTCTAGGGGGCGGTGCTCATCTCTGTTACAAAGCCAAAGAGCCAGAACAGTCCAAAGACGTCTCCATGGTCATGTGGCCGGCATGACTAAATGCTGAAAGTGTACAGAATGCTGTTCATGCGGACAGAGTGGTTCTCAGATTGGATCCATTATTCATTCTTAAAGTAAATTCAGCCTTCCACAGAGAGCAGGAGTTGGTGCTTCCAAATTTTTGTCCAAAACCATCTCATAGACTGGAGCATCAATGGCATCGACTTGATGTTCGAAGGGCGTTAAGCATCTATCTAGACCACACAGCGCCATTTTGAAAATCTGAGGCTCTATTCCTATCCTTCAATCCATCCACTTTAGGACACAGGGTGTTGTCGATGACCATTGGTAGATGGTTGACAGCCACCATAGCTAAAAGTTACGAATGCCAGTCCATCTCAGTTCCTACGGGCATTACAGCGCACTCAACAAGGAGTGCGGCAACATCAGCAGCATGGGCCACATGGGCTTCCATAGACGAAATCTGCAGAGTGGCAACTTGGGCTTCACCATCGCCCTTTGTCAGAAATTATAAAATTGATGTCTATGCCTCAGTGGACGCTTCATTTGGCAGAAGAGTCCAGCAGAGGGTCCAGAGTTTAGGAGTAGATTTTGTGGTCCAAGTTTTAATTGTTCTGTATCTTCTGCCAGAAGGCCACAGTTCACAAAGATTGTAAGCAGGATGGGAAGAATCTTTGAGAAGGGGCATTGCGAGCCTAGTGCTGGCTGCACCACAATTATCAGGCAGACTCAAGCGTCTCGCAGCTGCCACGGTGCTCTGGGGGCTGGATGGGAGATTGTGATAGGTAGCACCTGGCAATAGTTGCCCTAATCCAGCGACTGATGGTTGAGGGAGAGACTTTGAGCTCCAATGTCCTGGGCTAAAAGGAGAGGAAGAGGGATTCTGATCTTCTCAGGGGTTGTGTGCGCTTAATGTATATGCGCAAAGCCCTTCTAACATCCAGGGTGTGCCAAAGGGTTTCCCTGTCCCTCGAGTGTCTGGGGCAAAAGTTTGGGAGGACCAGTTCCTGAGATCTGTGGAAGGGTGAGTTAACCTTGGGTAAGAAGGTGGGGTTGGGGCGAAGGACCACCCGATCAGCGTGGAACACGCATAAATCGTTTCTGATTGACAATGCTGCTATTTCCGAGACTCGACGAGCAGAAGTGGTGGCCACTAGAAAAACTACCTTAAACGTTAGAAATTGAAGGGAGGACTCCCTCAGAGGTTCAAACAGGTGCCTTGTAAGTGAAATGAGGACCTTGTTGAGGTCCCATGTGGGGAACCTGTGAACAGTCGGAGGGCACGAGTTGGTGGCGCCCCTGAGGAAAGCCCTAACCCGGGGGTGATGAGAAAGGGAACCAAAGTTATCAGAGGAGACAACGGTTGAGAGGGCAGCGACCTGCCGCCTCAGAGTGTTCGGGGCAAGCCCTTTACGTGGGCCTTCTTGAAGGAATTCCAGGACCTGCGCAATAGAGGGAGAGAGGGGGTCGACTTGGGACCCGCTATACTACTTGCAAAAGCCCTTCCAAGTGACATCATAAATTTGTGTGGTGGAGGGTCGCCTAGCGGCCAAAATAGTGGCGATTACTTGACTGGAGAATTTTTCTCTTCTCAAATGGATCCATTCAACCTCCAGACGGCTAACTGGAGCCATTGGGTTCCGGATGCAGAAGGGGCCCCTGAGAGAGGGAGATCCTGTCCGGGGGGGTCCTCCATGGGGGCTCTACTGAAAGATTGCAGAGATCCGCGAACCACGAAGTGTCTAAGGCGTCCGCCGATGGGGAGGGAGAAAAAAAATCTATCTGGGTTGGCGGTAGGGCCTCCCCCCTGATCCCCTAAAGGGCCTCTTATAGTTGCCGCCCCATCTGTTTCTGTCGCCTGACTCCGAGCGATCCTGAGACCAGAAGGAAGGGGGTCTCGGGTATCTGGGCAGGAAGGGGAGTTGGTAGGAGGGGCGGGGGAAGCCCCTCTGAAAGGGCTGGGGGCCTCTTGTCTCTGGCCTCCGAAAAAGGGAGGGCAAGTACTTCCTCTTGCTGTGGCCCTCGACCAGCAGGGGTTCCAAGGCCGGGCCGAACAGTTTGTCTCCCTTGACAGGAGCAGTGGCCAGCTTGACCTTGTTTTTAACATCCGCCTGCCAGTGCTTGAGCAGGTGGCGAGCTGTGACATGGGATGTTATTGCTCTGGAAGAGAACTTTACCAATTGGTAAGTGGCATCAGCTAAAAACTCGGCTGCGGCCACCAGTTTCGCTATGTCTTGGTGTGCCCTCACATTGGACGTGGGGATGTGTTCTCTCAGCTGCAAGAGCCAGCGGATAGAGGACCTTGTAAAGAATGAAGCAGCCGTAGCCGATTTAATGGTCCAAGCGTCGGAGAGATGGGCCCGGTGCAACGCCAGTTCCGTCCGCTTGTCCTCAGGTTTCAAGGCCTCTAAGGCCTCACTGGGGGTAGAGGAGGAAGCAAGGCCCACAATGGGATTGTCAACCTCGGGGATGTTTAGAAGGGTAGACATTGCCGAATCGAGATTAAAGAATCTCTTGTCTTGGTTAGAGGATGTAGGGGGGGCTCCCGTGGAAGCAAGTTGCTTCGTCCCTCGGTCTACGAAGATGGACGGGGTTGGGATGACTTCAGCTTCCACCACTGGTTGTGTGAAAATGGAGTCCTCTGGTCTCTCTGAGGCAGGGGGGAAGTCAGAGGGAGACTGGGGAAGAAGACCAGAGACATTCTTGGCTTTAAAGAAGAGTGATTTAAACAAATGTGGCTTGAACAGCCCCCCGAATACGGGTTGGTCGGGAGAAGCCCCCTCGTCCTCCAACATCTCCCCCTCCATGAGGTCCGCCTCTAAGAGGGGCTCACTATAATGGGAGGATCCCATCTGGGAGTCCTCTTCCTCTTCCCTGAAGTCACCAAAGTCCCCTACCACCTCCTCCTCCTGGGCCCCTACGGGAGGAGGGCTGTCCCTCTGAGAGAGTACCTGACCAACTAGGGGATCCGGCTGTGGAAGGGATCTGATGGATAAAGAGTCATGGTCGGGAGCCCGTGGAGAGAAGCTGATCTGGACATGTGCTGCAGGTCCTCCGCAATGCCCTGGCGGATAGCCGATTCCATCCAAGCCTTGATGTGGGCTGGAATCTCGGATGTAGAGGGTTCTTGCTGACGGAGACCAGCGGCCGTAGGCGTAAAGGTAGCTTGGTCAGTCTGGTCAGTGGTCCCAGGATCAAGTGACCCTGAAGTGGGCTGGGCCTAGATAGGGAAGACGGGTCTGGAGGGGGAAGAGGTTGAGTAGAGGTAGAGGGGGTGGGAGAAGGAAGGGCTGGAGGTCCCGAGCGGGACTCCCTTGATCGCCTATCAAACTCCTTTTCCAACGCCTTATGGCGCCTTAAGGCGTCTCGTTGGGAGGCCTTGGAAGGTTCCTTGTCCTGCCTGCGCAAGTAGTGGGACTTTGCCTTAGCCTTCAAGGAAGGTCGTTTAGAGAGATTGTCGTCTGCCATTTTGATAATTATAATAACAGTAATAATAATAGTAATAATAGTAAAGGGCGGTTGGCTCGCCTGGAATTGGCCTGAGTGGGGCCGAGTGAGGTTTGAGCTGGCCCGCTCCCCCTTTTGGAATTTAATATGTACAGTGGTAACAGGTAGTAAGGTATAAATATATATATATATATATATTTACTCTGAGAAGCACAGAGCTGAAGACCAAGCCTGAAGATGATGAATGAGACTTCATCGAAACGTTGCCTAGATACTTCCAATCTTACACGGGAGAAAACCCGAATAACCAAAGATCCACATACAAATACCCGCAAGAACCTCAGAAAATATATATATATATATATATATTCAAAAGAAAGAAAGATTTGCTCTTCGGGAAAGTTTTTTATTTTTTGTTCAGAATTTTCGGATTTGTTATCTCAAGTCCGTCTTCAGTGAACTGTTAGATGGAGATGTGTCCAGGAAGGAGCTTTGGTCGTTATTTTTATCGTTGGTGTCAGCGTTCTGTGGATTGGCAGCACGGGCATCATCGCGTGATTGGCTTGTCAGTTGTTTGGATGCGAGTTGGTTTGTTTTTTGATGTTGTTGATCCAATTATCACGTAAACTTTGATAGTTGGGGTCAATGTCTTTGTGGCGATTAATGCAATTGGTGCCAGTATGCCATGCTTCAATAAATTCACGTGCATAACGTGTTTTGCCTGTGCCAATTATTTTGGTTGCATCCCAGTTAAAGTAATGATTTTGGTCTATGCTGTGTGTTGCTATTTGAGATAGTGGGTCTTTTCTTTTGACAGCTAGTGTGTGTTCATGGATTCTTTCGTGGAGTTGTTTTCCAGTTTGGCCAATGTATTTTTGGGGGCATGTTTTGCATGGTATTTCATATATGACGTTTTTCATTGAAGTGATTGGTAATTTGTCTTTGCCTGATATGAGTGTTTTTCTTAATGAAGTTGTTGGTTTGTGTGCAATATTGATGTTGAATGGTTGTAAGTGTCTTGATATGATTTCTGATACACCTTGTATGTATGGAAGTGAGTACCATTTAGGTGGATTTTGTGGGTTTTTGTTGTTTGTGTCTGTTTGTTTGTGTGATTTATGTGGTTTGTGTCTTAGGCAGTTTTTGATGAAGCTTTTTGGATATCCATTGTTTATGAAGAGGTTGTAGAGAAAATTTAGTTCTTCTTTTCGTATTTTTTTGTCTTGGCAATAAGTGTAGGCTCGTTTAAAGAGTGTTGAGATGCAGCTTCTTTTGTGTGTGGTAGGGTGGTTGCTTCTGTAGTGGAGTATAATGTCAGCATTTGTTTTCTTTCTGTATACGCTTGTTTGTAATTTGCCATTTTCAAGAAGTTTTAAGTTGACATCTAGAAATGATAATTGAGTATTATTCATTTCTTCTCGTGTAAATTGTATATCTGGGTGTATTGAGTTGATTGCTTTGTGTAGTTGTTCTAATTCAGTGCGTTTGACAATGACAAATGTGTCATCCACATATCGAAGCCATAGTTTTGGTTTGAGATTTGTAAAAACGGATTTTTCTAGATCTTGTAACACTATTTCAGCTATGAAACCTGAAATAGGAGAGCCCATTGGTGTGCCTTTTTTCTGGAGGTAGAATTTATTGTTAAATTGACAGTAGTTGGTTAAGCAAAGGGTGATTAGCTCCATTACTCTGTCAGTGGGGATATTGATGGGTTTTTCTTCTAATTGTTGTTTAATTATATTTTTGGCATGTTCAAGAGGGATCGATGGAAAGAGTGATATAACATCAAAGGATACCATGCATTCATCTGGTTCTATTTGTATTTCTTTGATTCGTTCAAGAAAGGTGTATGCGTTTGTAATACTGTGTTCAGAGTTTGCAATCAAATGTTTGAGGTGTTGAAGAAGCCATTTGGCTAAGTTGTAAGTGGGGGTTCCGATGAGTGAAATTACCATACGAAGTGGAATGTTCGGTTTGTGTATTTTTGGAAGTCCATATGCTCTGGCAATGGAGGGGCTGGTTATTAGGATGAATTTGCTATCTTCATTTGAAATTAATTTTTCTTTGGAAAGTCGTTTGATTGTTGAAATTATTGTATTGTTTTGCTTCTTTGTGGGATCATTTTGTAGTTCTGTGTATGTTGTGGTATCTTCTAGTGATGTAGTTGCTTTGGTGATGTAGTCATCTTTATTCATGATGACTGTAGCTCCTCCTTTGTCTGCAGGGAGGATGACTATGGATTTATCTCTTCGTAAGGACTGTAATGCAAGGTTTTCTTTTTTTGTTAAAATGTGATCTGGGTTTTTTGATCTTAGTAAACCTGTAACTTTGTTTCTTATTGTTGATCTGGTGTTATCAGTTATTTCTGGTTTGGAGAGGATTGCTTCCAGGTCAGCCATGTAATCAATGAATTGTGCATCTTTGGTGTTGAATTTTAGTCCATGGGAGAGTAAATTGATTTCTGTTGTTGTTAACTGTCTTTTTGATAGGTTTACAGTTTTTTGATTTGCTGCCAATCCACAGAACGCTGACACCAACGATAAAAATAACGACCAAAGCTCCTTCCTGGACACATCTCCATCTAACAGTTCACTGAAGACGGACTTGAGATAACAAATCCGAAAATTCTGAACAAAAAATAAAAAACTTTCCCGAAGAGCAAATCTTTCTTTCTTTTGAACTTATATCTCGGGATGCAAATCTTCACAATTCTACGATATATATATATATATAATATGTACAGATATATAATCCTCTGATTTTTATTTTTATTTTTTTATTTTTTTTATGCTATCTGCATGTAAAGGTTATCTATGCATATACGTATAAAAAACGTATAATTTCGTCTGTAAATTTTTCTCTCTTTCTTTTCTTTTCTTATTATTATTATTTTTTTATAAACAATAGCAGGAAAGGAACCAAAGAGGTACCACAGTACAGGCCGGATTTACCAAATAAACGCCTGAGGCCTAAAAGGAGAGAGGCCTCTGGCAGCAGGCCTCCAGACAACAAGCTGGAGGGGGGGGGTGCTGCAACTTGGCCCCGATAGAGGCTGCGGGAGGCCAACAGAAACAATGAAAGCGAGCCCAGAGGAATGCTAAAAGCAACTAATTCTTGACCCAAGGGGTCTTGGACTTTACTTCCACCACAGCGGCAAGAATCAGAAATAAAAATGGTGCCCGACCACAATGCGGCCCCAAGATGGCGGCCGCAAGCTGAGCTATGTCGGGCGCCTTCGGGACGGCAAGGAGGGCTTGTCCGGTTAGCTCAGCACGCCTGGTGCTCTTAAGGAGCGATTAGCCCTTCCCAGTCAGCGTTTAGGGTGGGGGGGAATCTAGCGAAAGTTGCGTGCCACAAGGCAGTGCGGAGGCAGCGACGCGATCTAATAATGGGGGGGTCGTGCAAAGCGCTGCGAACCCGCCCGCTTGGCCCCTAGGGGCGAGGGGAGACTTCCCCTAAGTCCCAACCTTTTGCGCAGGAGGAAGGAAAGGAAATATCAGACCTGAAAATGAGGAAAATAGCCAGAATAATACATGCAGTATAAATCAGCCAAGGAGCTCTTTCCAGTAACAGCCTGACTCTTCGAGGCTGAGCAAAAGACTGGGGGAACGCTACTTGGAGTCACGTGAGGGGGCGGAGCGTTTCCTCAGCTAAAGCTCAGCCTGCAAGAAGAAGACTCGGAAGCACATCCCACTCTCTGGATGCTCCGAGCGGCTTGAGGGAGAACACCCGCCCCCCAAGGGACAATCCTGGAGAAGAACTGCAAGATTGTCCCCAAATGAAAGAAATGGCCACCACCGCCAAAGAGGGACAGAAGCGCTTAGCGGCAGCTACGGCTCATCCCAGGCAAGGGAAAGTGGAACGAGAGAAGGTGAGTTGAATAAGATGCTGACTCCTGCCCCCAGCCCGGGCCACATGGGCTCTCAGGGTCACCTCCACCCAAGTTATAACACAAAACAGAAAAAAACCAGTCCACCAGCAAGGAAAGTCAAAAAAATAAAATAATAACCAAAAAAATGCGAACCGGAAAAAAGGTGCAAAAAAATGAAAGTGCTAAACCAGCAAGCCAGCCAGCTGTCAAACGTGATCTAAGCCTCTCTGCGAAAAAAAAAGCTTCATCCAGGTGGTGAATATTCTTCTCCAATCCTAACTATTCAGAGCCCTTAAAGAGTGGTCTGAACACACTGAGACCGAGTGAAGAACTGAGGACCTTTACCAGGGGGCGTGTCCTCAGTTTTTCAACTTGGTCTGCAGAGCTAGGAGACTAGAGACTACCCCATCCTGGACTTTCCCTTCGACTCAGTGGAGAATGTTGTGCAACTTCCTCAAACAGCGAGATGCGAAGATGTCACCCAGGGCTGGAAGCTGGAGCCCGATGATATTTAGAAAAGCTATTTGGATAAGGAGCTCTAATGAAGAGCAGCTTGGGAGCAGCTCCTCATCCAAGGAGTAGCCTGGCCAAAGGCCATTTAGGGCTTAGTAGGTTAATGCCAGCATTTTGTTTTGCGCCCGAAAAAAATGACTGGCAGCCACTGCAGATGGCAATGTGTTAACATAATATAATGGCATCAGTCACTCAAAGCTGGTAATACAGTTGCTGTGTTTTGAAGTGAAGCTTCCGGGCCATTTCCAGATAGCTTCTTATGTAATGTGTGGCAATAACTCAATTGAAACAAGAGGTTCCCAGGCTGTGGAAAAAAAATTACTGGAAAGTTATCCCCATCCAAAGTACGAACTTTTAAAATCTGTGATGCTATCTGAGCTTCTAAGAATATTTGATACCGGGATAGTCCAACACCATATACTTTTAAGGCACTGCAAATCCCAAACGCGTCTATAAGCCATTGAATAAAGCAAAATATATGGGTGAAGTTAGCATTCAGGCTACAATCATAACTATGTTTTTACTTATACCTATAATCTTGGAAGCAATTGACAAACCAAATAAATAAATAAAAAACCTAGAAGTCATATCAAAAAGACAAGTAAAAAAATCAGGGCAGAGACTCATAAAGGAAACTTGAAATGTCTTCTATAATTCTATTAAGATATGTTAAAAAGAGGTTGTAATTAACAGCAATTGGATTAGCCTTGGACATCTAAATATTACCTAGTATTTATGCTGAAATTCTGTATATTATTTATACAATGTATTAATCCATAGAATGTTGAAAAGAAACTAAGAGTGCTTCAGACACATTTGACATGGATATATTTATTCATGAACTACCATGAATATTTATTTCTCCAAGCAGAAAGATAAATAAATAAATAAATAAATAGATCTAACTCCACCTTGCTCAACTACTCCAAAATAGCTAAGCACAAAGTAACATCTCTCACACATGAACAGAGGAATTACTTATATAATGTATACTTGAAGAGGAGGAAGAGGAGGAGGTTAGAATTAATAAAAGATTAAAAGTAAACTATTAGCTTTGTATACCCATATGATTAATGAGAACCTGTTGAATGAAATGTATGAATATTGGAATGTACGAATATAGCCAACATTTTTTTTTGTATGTCAGAGAACAATGGTGAATTGTATCAACCTATTTTTCTTTTAATAGACATATCTCTATTTTAATATTTTAATTTCAATAAAGGCTTTTTGAAATTAAAAAAAAAAAAAGAATTAACAACAAATAATGTTCAGGTATTATATACCTATGCCAGAATTCAATATATATGGATACAGAGTTGTGACTCACAGTGAAGCTTTCACAAATACACAAAGGTTTTCCAGAGCAGACTATGCTACTTTAGTCATGGACAATCTCTCTTTAGCTCTCTGCAGCATGATTTGAGAGGGGGCACCCCTCACATATTGAGTTCTACATGATAACAACACCCTGTCCAGGCAGGACTACATGTAGTCCTCGACTTACAACAGTTCATTTAGTGACCGTTTGAAGTCAACAGCAGCACTGATAAAAGTGACTCATGACAGTTTGTCACACTTACAATCACTGCAAGCAGCCGCACTGACGGCGTGATCAAAATTCAGATCCTTGACAACGGACTATTTATGATGGTTATATATCAAAGGATGCTGATGAGCATTGCAATTTTCTTCCCACACATTCTATGCTCCCCCTAGGGACATTTTTCTAGCCTTGTTCTTGTTTCTTTTACAAACAATAACCAATTCTCACTATATATTTGCAAAAGAGGAAACAGATTGAATATATGCAACAATAAGAGCAAAAAAGCCAGGTCACACCTCATTAGCAAGGTAAATAAACAGTAATGAAAAGGGTTCTTTTTAATTTCAGTACCATAATATTTATAAAACTTTTTAATTAGAAAAATGACTTAGTTTTAAACCTGTGTTTTATGTAAATATGATTTATCTCGCTTTTTCAAAAAGCAACTGCCTCTTTACAAGGATTTAGAAACTAAATTACCGTATATACTCGAGTATAAGTCGACCCGAATATAAGCCGAGGCACCTAATTTAACCACAAAAAACTGGGAAAACTTATTGACTCGAGTATAAGTCGAGGGTGGGAAATGCAGCAGCTACTGGTAAATTTCAAAAATAAAAATAGATGCCAATAAAAACTTTCACTAGGACAGTTGAGAATAAGTTTGATGTTCACAATTTCCTCTTTGAAAGAGACCAGTAAATAGGGAACAAGAAGATGAAGAAAAAGTGTGTTTTTTCACACTTTTCACACTGAAGTGAACAAAAATGGCATCATAGGAACAAGCTTATTCTCAGCCCAAAGGTTTGTTTCTGATTTCTTCCCTGATTTAAGAGAAATTTGGGAAACGATCTCACTATCATGAAAGGTTTGATTGATTCACTAACCCAAAAGATGATGATGACAGTGGTAGGCAGGAGTCACTCTCTCCCTTGCAAGAAAAAACCAAGAGCCGTTCTTATGATATCTCTCTCTCTCTCTCTCCCCCTCCTCCCGAGTGGACTGAAAGCTTAGCTGGAGCTGAGGAAATGAAACTGAGTGGAGCGACCTCGGCTCGCGTTGCTTTTTCAGCCTAGAGCTCAGAAAAGCCTCCCCCTCCCATGCTTAAAAGTTGCAAAGGAAACACGGAAGCAGGGAAGCGGCTGCCCAGCTTCGGAGCTCCACACCATTTTTTTTTCAGAGGGGAATCTGACTCCAGTATAAGCCGAGGGGGTTTTTTTCAGCACAAAAAATATGCTGAAAAACTCGGCTTATACTCGAGTATATACGGTATGTTAAAACTGCAATCCTAACATTTGAAGTTTAACAGAGCTTATATCAATTGAGATAAGCCCTACAGTTAATGCTATAAAATTAACAATTGTAATTATCCACAATGTGCATTATGAGGACATTGTTTTCATTTTGCACATATTGTTTCATTCAACGCAAATTCCAGATCAAATGTCATGTTAATGTTTGATACAATTTGTCACGTCTCTATCATAAGTTTTGCTAGGATTAAAAACAAATAACCCCAACCCCCCTTAAAAGTGAAAATCAAAAGAATTTAATCCACATCCATCTAAACAGCTCAAATTAAGCTTCATAAAAGAACACAGTGTCCGTTGTTGTTCTTTACACTTTAATTGCTTTCTTGCCAAATAAAGATTTAAGCAAATGAAATTTATGAGACTGGTATCTACATTCCTTTTAATAATCCAGAACACATGGCCTGATCTTGGGACTCTCTGCCAAAAGTATTTATTTGTAACTTAGAGAAACAGAGAGTAGAATATGTTTTTGTTGTGGCATTCTTTCTTAATTTCTGATAAAGAGATAAAAAGGGGAATTAAGGGGCAAGGAATGGAACAGAACAGAATAACAACAGAAATTTGGGGCTCGATTACTTGCACAAGGTTGTATAAAGGGAGGAATGTATGGATATAAATATTACTAAATAACCAGAGAAAAGACTGCCTTGCCAATAATCAATAAATTAAGGATAATCCATTTTCAACAAAAGAATGACTGAATAGTTGTATAACATTTTATTATAACAAATCAAAGGGTCAACACAGATAACTCAAAATGGGCAACGAAGAGAGTTAGAATCACTTTTACTGATTTTGAAATTATCTTAATTCAGTGCCAAAGAGAGTGTGTGTGTGTGTGTGTGTATACCACACATATAAACACAAACCAGAATAATCTCTGAGTTTTGTCTGGTTCAAATTTGGCACTGAATTAAGATGGTTTCAAATCCAGTAAAGTGATTCTAATTCTCTCTCTGTGTGTGTGTGTGTGTACATAGAATTATATGGATAATAGTGTGTGTGTGTGTTTGTGTATGTATGTATGTATGTATGTATGTGTGTGTATGTATGTGTATGTGTATGTGTATGTATATATATATATATATATATATATATATATATATATATATATATATATATATATGTTTTCTTAAGTTTTCGCGGGTACTTACATGTCTGGCATTCAGCTTTGTTCGGGTATTTTCCCACGTGGTGCTTTTAAAGTTGTAGCAATGTTTCAGCAGAATCTCATCTGCCATCATCAGGCTTCTGTATGGTGTTCGTCTGTGAGTTAGACTTTTACAGTGGTTTCAGATTTAAATTTGGGGCAGCCTATTGCTGTGACAGAATGGTTTTTTCTTCATCCTGATTGGTTGAGAGTCTTGGTCTGTGTTCATTGGTCTTGGAGTTTGCTGTGTTCTGCTTCTAATATCTTCTGTCTGTTTTTTTGGCTCTTTTTGTATCTTGATTGGCTGGCAACATTGTGTTACTTTATTGGAGGCCTTTGGTGCAGCTTGGCTTCGGGTAAATGGACGGCTATCATTAGTTAGGAAGCTGGGTTTCATCTGGGTGCCTGGTTGGGGTGTGTTTGAGCTGGAGGTATCAGGGGGGATCTGTTTGTGCCCAGGTGTTTGCCTGGCTTGTGGTGTGGAGATTTTTTTTTGTTTGTTTGTTTGTGAGTGCAGGCTTCCAAATAATTGACAGCCTGGTGGAATCATCTCTTCTGTTCATGCTTTCTGGTCTTTTTTCAATCTCTATGGCTTCTCTGATGATTCTGTGGCTGGGATTTTCTATGGTGGCTAGGGTTTTGGTGCCATTGAAGTTGATGCTATGACCTGTGGCTTCCATGTGTTGTACGAGTGAGGAAGTGTGTTCCAGCTTTTTGACTGCATTTTTGTGTTCATCCAGGCGGGTGCTTATTCTTCTATTGGTCTGTCCAATGTATGTGGCCGGGCATGATGCACAGGGGACTTCATATATGCCTTGGTTTTCCAGGTCGATTTTGTCTTTGGGGTTCCTGAAGATGGCTGCTATTTTTCTGTCTGTTTTGAAGGCAGTCTTGATGTGGTGTCTGTATAGAATCTTACTAATTTCGTCTGTAGTGCCTCTTATATAGGGCAGGACAGCTGTTCCATAGGTCTGTTCATCTTCTGGGTCTCTATTATGTCTCAGTGTGTTTTTGTGGATCAAGTTGGTGATTTTGCTTTTGTGGAAGCCATTGGCTGTCAATATTTTAGTCAGGATGCATAGTTCAGTCTTAATATGTGTCTTGTCTGCCAGGCGTTTGGTTCTAGTAATTAGTGTTTTAGCCACGGAGTTTATCTGTGCTGGGTGGTGGTGGGATTGGGCATTGAGGTAGCGGTTGGTGTGTGTTTTCTTCTGGTATATGGTGTGTCCTAGTGTGCCATCTGTTTTCTTGTAGATTAGTACATCTAGGAATGGTAGTTGTTTATTTGTTTCTGTTTCCATGGTGAACTTGATTTTGGGGTGTGTGCTGTTTAGGTGTGTTAGGAAATTGTTTAGGTTTTCTTGTCCATGGGGCCAAATCACGAATGTGTCATCGATATATCTTAACCATAGTTTGGGTTTGAGTATGGCATTAGCCAGGGCTCTGGATTCGAATTCTTCCATGAACAGGTTTGCAATGACAGGTGACAGTGGTGATCCCATGGGGGCTCCTTCAATTTGTTTGTATCTTTGTCCTTTGTATATGAAATATGTGTTGGTTAAGCAGTGTTCTGTTAGTTCCATGAGGTGTTTAGCTGGTTGGTATTTATTTTTGATGATTTCGAGGGTCTCTTTTATCGAGACTTGAGTGAATAGTGAAACCACCTCAAAACTTACAAGCAGATCTTCTTGCTCCACGTGTAGATCTTTGATCATTTCCAAGAAGTGGTATGAGTTTTGTACATGAGAAGCTGCTGTTTCAGCATGGGGCTGTAGCTCTTTTGCTAGGTGTTTAGCTAGGTTTTGTAGTGGTGCTCCTCTGGAGCTGACTATGGGTCTGAGAGGTGTGTATGTGTGTGTGTGTGTATATATATATATATATATACACACACACACACACACACACACATACATACATATATTTATTTATTTTCTTAAGTTTTCGCGGGTACTTACATGTATGGCATTCAGCTTTGTTCGGGTATTTTCCCACGTCATTGTAGTTGTGCTTTTAAAGTTGTAGCAACGTTTCGGCAGAATCTCATCTGCCATCTACAGAAGCCTGATGATGGCAGATGAGATTCTGCCGAAACGTTGCTACAACTTTAAAAGCACAACTACAATGATGTGGGAAAATACCCGAATAAATACACACACACACACACACACACACACACTGTGTGTGTGTGTGTGTGTGTGTCTCATATATTTATTCATTCTCATATTCTCATATATATTCTTTCATCCATCCATCCATCCATCCTGCCAGATTGTGAACAATGCCCTGGATTAACTTCTAAAGTTAGAAATTATTTTTTTGTTCTGCTATTTATTACAATATAACAATAAACTGTCATACTTGATTTGCTGGAAATGAATGTACATTTATGTATATTATGTTTATTCTGAAGAGAAACTACCTTCATTCTTTTGAATATACTTACAGAATGCATTTTGAAATTACACAGTAACAAGGTAATGATTTGAATAAACAATCTCTGCACACCCATACATTAAACTCATCAAGGAAAAATGGATCTCTGTAGACTTCATTTCTTGATGTAAAGTTAAAGAGAGGAACAAGAATTAATTTTCCTCACACGTTGGGAAGCTACATTAATATATATATATCATCTATTTCCAAGTATCAGTGATACGTTACAGGTTTTGCACAACTATTCTATATGGTAGAGGCGGCTCCTGGAGAAGTGTCTTTTTGAAGAAAGAAAAAATTAGATTTGTATTAGTCATTTCTTCCTGTAGAAACATTTTTAAATAACCGCTCAGTCAACCCCAGAGGTTGCTTGATTTCTGCAGCTCCGCCACCACCAAATCAAATTGCGAATTGCCAAGAGGGTGTGCTTCCTCTTTTACTAAAGGTTCACTTTCAACCATGTCCTCAAAAAACACTTACCCACAAGGCAAATTATACAATAAGAAGATAGACTGTTCTGGAAATCAGTGCAGGCATACTTGTTTCTATATGTCAGAATGTTCATGATGATTTCTAACTATTGTAACTCATAGCTCAAGTATTAAAGAGGGTATCAAACTTAAAGACTAAAACTATCCTATGGAATTCCTTTGAGTTCTAAAGTATCTACTAAAATAGTGAATATAATCTTGCTAAGACTACAGTCAAGCTAAAATAATATACAAAGAAGTTTAAAAAAACAAAGATCTGGCTCACCACTGAATATAAGCACAATTTTGGTTAAGCTAATATATTGTCTCTCAATATTACTTCAGATAGCTTCAATCAATATTGTTTCAGGAGCCAGGTAATTAGTCTAAAGTTTCCTCAAGTTATCATAGATATTCATTTTGGCATCAGATATATTTAAAAACATAGCCAGTAGATTGACAATGCCATTTTATGTAAACTTAGATCTGCAATTAAAAATCAAGAGAATTCAGACAAGGCAGAGAAGATTCCAGAGGCAAAACCAAAGTCTGTAGATATATCTTTTCTGTTAAATAAATAGATGCTGGACAGCAACATTACTGATAAAAGAGAATTTACCCATTCAAAATTCAGAACAAATTTGGTAACTATAAGATTTGATTTGTAGATGGGACAAAAATACGTTTCAGTTATAAAAGCTTGGGATACTATATAATTCCTATTCAAAATATTCCTATTCAAAATACATATTTTTCTCCTATCTTTCAAACAGTAAATACTGCAGGCCCTGTTTTTCTAGGTTATAAAGAAGTAGATGTAAAACAATAAAGTGAAGCGGAATTCAGATAAGGCAGCAAGGTTAGTGATTTCAGGGATGGGATTTTAACATCTGTAAATTTATCGCTTCCATTAAGGAAGCATCAGTGTCAAGAACAGCTGGTAACACAGGTGCATCCCTACTCAGAAGATAAACTTGATTGCAGTGATTTCCACTCTGTTAACTCAAGGCTGACATAGGAAAATTAGCTCTTTCCTGAGCAGCTCTTGAACATGGTCCAGAAAAGGAAGTTTATTTATTAGATTAAAAAGTAATTTAAGGCAAAGATACATACATAATATTCCTTTCTCCTTTTATTCCCCCTACAACAAGCCCATGAGATGGGCTGAGAGACAGGGATTAACTTACAATAGTCGCCCTGCCAGCTTTCATGGATAAGGTAGGACCAGAACTCACCGTTTCCTGCTGATTAGCCCAAAGTTACTCAGCCAGCTTTCATGGTCTCCCAATTTCTAGACTGGTGCCTTAGCCACTAGACCACGGGTCCCCAAACTTGGCAACTTTAAGACTTGTGGACTTCGACTCCCAGAATTCTCCAACCAGCGTGCTGGAGAATTCTGGGAGTTGAAGTCCACAAGTCTTAAAGTTGCTAAGTTTGGAGACCTCTGCACCAGACCAACATGACCACTGGCTCTGGTTCACCCAATGCAGCCAACATGAGCAGCAAGTCTTCCTAATATTCATGCTGTCTTCCGAGCCAATTCCAGACTCAACATACTCAAGCACGTTGAAAATTCTGACTTGCTCCTGAATTAAAAGGAATAAATTCACCATCCCTATCAATTCTCACTTATGATGCAGACATAAATTAGTTGCGGGACTCTAAATCCAGAGACAAATGCAGCCAATCTAATCTTACAGCAATTTGTTTTTCTACAAGGTGCACACCGGAAGAATAAAAATGCAAATAAACATTTTGAGGGGTTAAAATCAATTTAAGACCTACTTTTAAGTCCGAAACCAATGAAGAAATTATATAGGCACAAAATTAAGCAGGTGTAATCAAGTCAGTGAGACATTGCGCCTGCATAAATAAATACATTTTCAAGAACAACCTCCCCCTATGCCTGAAAAGTTTCTGATCAGTGTGTTACTTGCTCTAACATATAGCAGTGAAACACAGACATTAACAAAGGTGGGATTCTACCTGTTCGGGTGAATTGTATCTCCAAAGTACAGCTGTGAATGAACTGTTTCGCTCTGACAATCAGCTGTTGGACCCATGCACTTGCCTCGGCTCTAGTCTGTGCTTTATTTCTGTGGTTTCCAGCTCAGCTGATTCGCGTGGCACAGCGGATTGCCTCACATCAGCTGTTTTACACACAGGACTTGCAGCAGAAGGTGAGTTGCAAAGCGAAGCGCATGCTCACCAAACCAGTTGTTACACCGGTTGAATCCCACCCCTGGATACTAACCTCACAATCAATACAAAAGCTACAGGTGGCACAAAGAGCCATGGAAAATTGCATGCTCAGCATCACAAGACAAGTTAGAAAGGCCTGCATATATATTAGAGAACAAACCAAAATATACAATATTTGCAGATGATACAACAGTGATGGGACTCATCTCTGATGGGGGAATGAGTCTGCCTACCGAAATGAGGTGGACCAGTTGCTTTTGTGGAATGGAGACAATAACTTGGTCCTCAACACCAATAAGACCAAGAAGCTTATAGTGGACTATAGAAAGAACAGATCTGACATCCAGCCCTTGCTTATCAATGGAGACTGAGTGGAGAAAGTAGCCAGTTTTAAGTTTCTGGGTGTTTCTATAAAAGAGGACCTGACCTGGGATGCTCATATTGCAGCCCTGGTCAAAAGGGCCCAGCAGAGATTATATGACCTGAGACTTCTCAGAAAACAACAACTGAATGAAAAACTGCTGGTGACCTTCTACCGCTGCATTACTGCACCTCTGTATGGTTTGCCAATTGCACAGTGGCAGGTAGAAAAGCACTCCAGAGGGTTAACATCACTACCCAGAGGATCATGGGTTGTCCTCTCCCGTCTTTGGAAGAGCTGTATAGCTCCTGCTGCATTAAGAAAATTCAAAATATTCTCAAAGATCCATCTCATCCTGGGCACGCTTTTTTTGAACTATTACCATCTGACAGATGGTACAAAATAATAAAAACAAGGACAAACAGACTGAAAAACAGCTTCTATCCCAGGGCAATAGCTCTGTTGAATTCTACTGTATAGTGCAGTTTTGATGCAGTGTCAGGGATTTTCAATTCAACGTATGGAGTGTAAACGGTGTGTTTATTTTCATGGTCATGATGTGCACTGAAGATGGTGTTTGATTTCGTTATACAAGGTGCAATGACAAAAAAGTAAACTAAATTAATATCATTAAGAGAGTGAATGAATTGAAATGGAAATGGAAATGGAAATGGTCACACAGCAAGGAGAACTGACGGCAGGTGGACCAAGGCGGTCACAGAATGGATCCCACTTGATCAAAAGCCTCTACGAAAGAGACCTAAAACAAGATTGACCGACCACATCAACAAGTATTTCATGCCAAATTGGCGAAAGAAAACTTGTATAGGTTGGAAATATGCGGAAGAGGCCTTCATCCTGTAATAGTTAGACAACAGATAGAATAATGAAATAAATAAAATTGGCTACCGTGGAAAGGAAAAAAATGTAATTGAAATTTCATCTGAGCCAAATGGAACATTTGTTTTCCATGTTTCTTGAAGTGAATAAGATTTTTCAGGTACACAAATATAATTATAATTATGTCCAATTTTGAAATGCCTTTACAAATATTTGTCCAAGTTTTGCCTATTTTTATATTGACCTGTAGGACATGCAGTACAGTACGTATGCCTCAGTTTCCCTTGGCCAGGCTTGTAGCAACAAATTGTGCACCCATTGCCTCAATGATCTCACCCCACATTGTCCCACTCTCCTCCCGCCCCCCAAATATGTATTTTTCTTTCCCTCTGAATTAATTTTTGGCTGATTTCAGAACACTTTAAACAGCAGTCATCTTTGTCCCAGTGGATATGAAATAGCATAATTTCTCCACATAGTATTAAAGTTTGTGAGTCATGTTTTAATGCCATTTCCTGGAAGGATCTCTGCTTGCTATGTACCTTTTGTTAACAAACTGTTTGTTAACGAGAAATGTTGCTGTAAGAGTTACAAAAAACACTTGCAGCTCAGCCACATAGATTAGAAAATGTATCTAAATGTTTTGTATTGTTTTCCATTGTGATTATTGCTTTGACCCTGGTTGCTCTTTTTTCACTGAGTAGCAACTTTTCTTTTTCACCCAGGAATGCTACAATGGTCCTTAGTGTGAAAAGGGGTCATAAGTCACTTTTTTCAGTGCCACTGTAACACCAAAAGGTCATTAAGTGAACGGTTGCAAGTCCAGCACTACCTATAGCAACAAAATCTAGGAGAATACCATTTGGTGCTCTGTTTCTTTTCACATTGTTGTATCAGTCACTTTATTGCTATGGTAGTATATACGCTCAAGATTATCCCATCACAGGTTCCTCTCCATATACCGTTTCCCCAAAAATACGACCTAACCCGAAAGTAAGTCCTAGCTTGATTTTTACACATGCGCCCAATATAAGCCCTATTCCCAAAATAAGCCCTAATTAAGAATCCACCTACTCCGGGATGCAGGGGGTGGGGTGAGGCACACAGGTAAAAATTAAGCTAGACTGGGGATGGGGATATGGAGCTGACCCACTTACCAGGCCTCGCACACTCAGATACCTGCCTTGGCTTGCCAGCCCACTTCTTCTGCATCCGCTTGCCACCACTTGCACGCATCTCACACACACACACCCAGCCTCCATTTCGCCATCAGAGGCTCTTCAGAAGAGGCCTCTGCAGAAGATAACAGAACTTGGGATCAATCCAGAGCTCTGTTATCAGCTGCAGAGGCCTGAAGGAGTCTGACGGCGAAACGGAGGCCAGGCCGACACAAATGTCAATCCGGACCTCGTTTCTCAGCTGCAGAGGCCTTTCCGGAAGGCCTCTGAGAGTGAAACAGGGACTGGTGGGAGGACAATGCACGCAAGCGGCAGCAAGCAACCAAAGCCCCTAGGCGGGGCTGTTGGTGCCACCGCCGCAAGTTAGTGGAAGACAACCCCGCCCCCGAAAATAAGCCCTGAAGCCTTTTTGGTGGCAAAAAAAAAAGACCAGGTCTTATTTTGGGGAAAACACGGGTAGCAGATGAAATTCCATTGAGGGCAACATGCTGAGCGTAGTCGATTTATTGATTGACCAAGTTAAAAAGACAACTAATATAAAATTTAAATTTAAATGATAGAAATATCATTAGTGGAACAACCTATTTGGCAGTCTCTAAATTAAATATACTGGGCAAGAGATAATTGACTGGACTCAAGTCTAATTGGGCAATATTGATTAGAATACAAAGAAACTAATTATCATCCGTTGTGTATGTCAGCCACAGATTAAATATAATGAAAGACCATTGCAAGCAATAAAACAAAAGTCTGAATTACTGCATCAAGCACATGTAGAAAAACCCACTTGAATTTACAAGGAAAAGTCTATAAAATAAGAACAAAAAACCAAAAAATAGTAGATGGGCAGTCCTCAGTTTTTGGCCAAGCAAGGAGAGATCCTTTCAGGAAATGGCATTAAAACTTGACTCATAATTGCGAGCAGAAGTTCTGTTGCCTAGAAAGGCAGTTGTTCAGTGCGTCACACCCAATTTTATGGCCTTTTCTGTCACAATTCTTAAGCGAATCACTGCAGTTCATTAAGTCAACGTGGTTTTCCCCCCTGGGCTTTGCTTGCCAGAAGTGGAAAGGTTGCAAATGACCCCAGGATACTGCATCAGAAGTGCATGCTAGTTGCCAAGGGCCTGAATTTTGGAACGTTTTGACCATGGGGATGCCGAGTCTGAGCTATAAGTCACTTTTTTTTCAGTGCTGTTGTAACTTGGTAAACGAATGGTTGCAAGTCAAATGCTACCTCTGTTGGAACACGAGGAAGTTATTCAAAGCTAGATGGACCCAAACAAAACAAAGCCATTTTAAGCACAATACTTGATGAAAAGCAGATTAAAATTTAACTGAATTTTTGTTGACCCTAGAACACTTTTTTTTACAAAAGAACAAAGACCTAAGGAGCCATGGAAGCTCAAGAATTAGCCCTGCAAAACGATGCCACCAAAACAAAACTTTATTCCCAACAATGTCAAATGCCAATTGTGGAAAATGAAGGATGAAAGTATAGATTACCCCAGGGATCCCCGGGTTTATGGACCAGTACCGGTGCCCATGGCATGCCAGAAACTGGGCCACACAAAGAAGAGAAGTCTCTTTTGTGGGATACAGGAAGCAGGTGAAATCCACGTTCCTTCCGGAACACGAAAAAAAACTCTCTCCATGGAATCGGTCCCCCACCCCATATGTTGTGGGGAGGGTCTCTGGATTCCCCCATCCCTGGCTAGAATAAAATGGCTCAGACTCTTAAAAGGTGCCATGCCAGGATTGCAGAAAAAGTCAGTTGGAGAAAATAACGATTGGGTTTGAAAGACTGCAGAGAAGAACAGAGGGCAAATAAAGCTCTTGCAACAATATGCAAGTGATATTTGCGAACAGGTATAAAAGATATCAAAAGATATAAACCAGGTTTTAAGACTCCTGTGCAGGAAGTTGTCCACTTACCAACTTGCTGTTGGTAAATGTTGTGCTTCACCGGGAGCCAGTGCAGACAGCAGTGGAGTCGGACAGTGAGGAAGAAAGGGGACCAGTCAGGGAGTCTGTAGAGGACTTGGACGAGGGTCCTGCGTCCGATGCAGGGATGGGGCCAGGACCATCTGGGAGCGGGGTTCTGCCTTTGGAGCCTTTGAAGTCTGGCAGTAGAGAGGGAAAGGAACAAGGGGAGCCTGTTCACAGTGCACATGTGCACAGAGATGCTAGAAGGCGAAAGCAGCTGAAGCAGAAGGGGCGACTCGGGAGTAAGGATGGGAGGTGATCGCCCCTCCCATAAGGGATAAAAGTCAGACCTCAACGACAAAAAGCTTTACAGGAAGCAAAGTAGTTCAATAGATTCTGAGTCCTCCTTGAAGCTCTGGTTGGTTTCTTCTAGTACTTTGGTTGGTTTCTGTTATAATTGGATAGTTCTGTTTTTGGCAGCATTCCACAGCACTGAAAGGCGTGTGCTTATCTTGGGGAACTGTTTATAATTAGTTCTGACTGGGAATGCAAGCAATTCCCAGTGTTGCAATAAAATAGTTTTTGCTTTTAAAACAAGTTTGTGTTTAAGTACGTTTGACGAAGCCTGGGTCAGAACAGTAAGCGAGACGGTTGTCCAGGCTTTCCCCTTGACTCTGCTCATTAAAATGTCACAAAAGGTCCTTGGGGGACTGCAACCATCATCAAGATGAGTCAGTTGTCAAACATCTTGATTTTGATCCCATGACCATGGGGATGCTGCTGTGGTGGCTAGTATGAAAAACAATCATCACATTTTTTTTTCAGTAATGGAACTTCAAATGTCACTAAATGAACTGTTCTAAGTTGAGGACTACCTATATTTCCCAAAAGAAATTAAGAGATTTAAACCATCCAGCAATTTTAAAGAATGGGGGGGGGGAGAGACTTTTTAAAAATTGAATTTGGGGAAAATGGAAAGATATGTAAGTCACGGTGTTACGTTCCTAAATATATACAAGCAAAAAAAAGGGGAGGGCAGTTTATTTTTCAAGGATTAGCCATGTATCAACGGGGTTTGTTTTAAAATATTTTCAGCTTTGGTTACAAAAGCTGAAACTTGTGGTGTTTCCAAGGAATTAAAAAAGATCCCCCTTGCCTCCCATTGTGGGGGCCTTTTTGCTTTTCAAAAGGCTTATAAAAGAACACTAAACAGACCCATGAACGTGACTGAAAACTCAAAACAAGCTGTGACGCAGGAACTGGAGCCAAGTTATGACCTAGAAAACAAGGCTAAAAAGGAAAAGACGAATTTTTCTTTCTAGAAATTAAAAAAAAAAAAAAAAAGCTATAAGGCAACGGTTTCCAGAGTTATCTCATGTACTATTGCAAAGTGACGGATGGCCGCCTTATTACTTTACATCAGATCAATCTTTATTGCAACACTTCAAACATAAGGCTTGGAGAACTCCCTGTCTGTCATGGTACCAGAAGCAAAATCATAAATGTGTTTTCCAGAGTCACACATTTTTATGGAAAATTCCAGGACAAAACAAATCACGATCGTCATTCTTCAGTATCAAAGAACTCCATCCAAATGAAAACCCTGCCGAGTTTCTTGGCAAATGCACAACAACAGATGCAAAGACATGCAGAGAAACTAAAAGTTAAGATTTCTGCTTTGGACTCCCCTGCATCTTCCCAGCCAAAGTTCCTGTTACTATGGAAATCTCTCTTAAGACAAGCAAGGCATTAAAATGCTTGCAGGCAAACAACAAAGCCTTATGCAATAATCTGAAACACATGCCTGTGCGGCAATTTGCTGGCTTTCGGGAAACCCCTCTTCTTAATTTTATTCTTTTTTTAAATTGTTTATGGGTGACACAAATGCATAGTTAATTATCTGAAAGGATACAAATGTTATGCAATCTCTCATCTCTCTCTCTCTGTATTTCTCTTTCTCTCATCTCTCCATATTTCTCTCTCATCTCTCTTTGTCTGTCTGTCTCTCTTTTCTCGCTCATCTCTCTCTCTCCGTATCTCTTTCTCTCTCTCATCTCTCTTTTTGTCTGTCTCTGTGTGTGTATCTCTCTCTCTGTATCTCTCTCTCCCCACCCTCTTCTCAATCTCTCTCTCCGTATCTGTCTTTCTGACTCACTCACATTTCTCTCTTTGTCTATCTCTCTCCCTCTGTACCTCTCTGTATCTCTCTCTCTCTCTCTCTCTCTCTCTCTCTAACCAACCACTGTGGGTATCACATAGTGCTCTTTCTACAACAACCAACCTTTCAGATTTTTTTTTTAAATTGTAATTATATATCAGATGGAATTCTACCATTTGCAAAACTGGCTCCCCAACTTTCAGAGCAGGACACTGTTACCATGAAGAGCTCCAAATTTTTATTAAGGGCCGCTTGACTCAGATTCTCAGATTAGAAGTTTTATAAGCAGGAGAGCAATTCACATAAAACCATTACTTCTGCTTCAGCTGTTTTCAGTTTTTGGTTTTTCTTCAAAGGAAAGATTGAGGCTAGAGTTAATGCACCTTGTGTTCATTCTACTGTTCTGATCACTGACATCATTATCCAGTTAAAACACATTTAATCTCCAGCTGGAACCAACAATAAACACAGGAGACCAACATTCTCAGCTAGATACTAATTGCTTATGAAGAATACATACACACACAACACACACTCCAATGTACACAAATACTGGGCTGACACAGACATCAAGCTGACCTATGAGGAAATGAACACCTGCCACTGACTCAGAGTAGCTATAATAACGATCAAATTTAGCATCTGTTCATCAATGTGTAGTTGATTCAAAGGGGAAGCTGGAAGCATCAGAGATAGAAATTCATGCAATGTAAGGGCATTAGGCGGAGGGGTCCAACTTTAAGACCTATGGATTTCAATTCCCAGAATTCCCCAGCAGCCATTTTGGGCGTTGAAGTCCACAAGTTTTGGACATCCTTGCCGTAAGAGTTCTTCAGTAACATAGTAGCTGGGAAGTGCTAAACTGATTAAACTTTCCTCTGGATAAGTCCTTGACTCATCCACAAGCCAATCACTTATTCAAAAAGCATAACCTGCCAAGGACTTTCCTGACAAAAGTATAAAACCTTGGATTTATACAGACCCAAAATTTATACATATAAAACTCAATGCATCTTGGCCTAGTGCAGGAGAATGGTGAGGAAAATGCAGGTTGTTTAAGGCTAGTCAACCGTTAATTTGGAACTAAGAAGTACAAAGGTTTGAATGTCTGGGAACGTAGCACTTTTAAGCTATATTAAGGGTTTTGTTTTTTGTTTTTTAAAAAAATCTGTTTGCTTATACATTGTTTTAATCTAGGAACATCATAAATTCATACAAAATAAGCAGCTCTCCCCTCCCATTTCACCCCATGACCAGTAAAATCATGCAGAAAATGACAACCAGCTAGTAGTCATTAATTCACCAAACGTGTGCCTTGCATGTAATGATATCCTTATCCATAATAACATGGATTAAAAAAATAAGATTGCAACTTTCATTCCAAACCTCAAACTGAAGGGCTCTTTATGTGAATAAATATAATTTCAAACACAACTAAGTTTTAGGTTTGAGGGAGAGGTGAATTTATATCTATTTCTTCTTAATCTAGGTTCTTTTGGGGGGGCGTTAAATATTAACAGCTAGCAAACAAGTCTACCTTGCTCCATCATGAAAAATTATACTTTAGTATCACAACATGCTGATTTGTCAGAACTCATTTCAAAGAAAGAGATCGCATTCCAAAGAGAATTTTCAAAAAAAAAGAAAAAGAAAAAAGCAAAATGGCATAGAAAAACGTGCTAGACCCACAAGATTTGTATTGCAAATCTTACTTGTGAATTAATTAAAATGAAAAAAAAAAAAGTGATAAACTGAATACTACCCCTCTGATGCTTAAAAAAATCCCCGAAACCAGTTAAAAGAAGCACTGGCACAGCCTTCAGTACGACTAGTCAAAGGACCTAACCCTGCAGCCTCTTTAATATGGTTTGCTCTGAGACAAGTGGAGGTGCAAATAGCAATAGCACTTAGACTTATATACTGCTTCACAGTGTGTTTACAGCCCTCTCTAAGCGGTTTATAGAGTCAGCCTTTTGCCCCCAACCATCTGGGTCCTCATTTTACCAATCTCGGAAGAATGGAAGGCTGAGTCAACCTTGAGCCTGATGAGAATCAAACTGTCAAATTGCAGGCAGTTGGCAATCAACAGAAGTAGCCTGCAGTACTGCACTCTAACCACTGTGCCACCTCAGCTCTTGGGGATATCATAATTGGGGGGGGGGGGGAACATTCCCTAATCACACCTTCTAACATAGGCTGGTTTTGAAGGAGGACCAGCAGTATGGACAATGGCTAAAGCAAAAGGTTCGGCAGAAGGCCTCAAAACTTTTACCCTTCACTTTAGAAACATCCTGCTACCTTTTCTAAGGGTATAGGTGGGCAGAGAAGCCCTGGTTTATCATTGAAGAGAAGTTCTGGTCCACAGCTTTCTCCACTAGCTTTGGGGGTGGGGGTGATTCTCCCGTGGCATCACAGCGGTCCATCAACCCAACCCAAAATCGCTAGGGAGGGAAGTCAAGAGGAACTGGAGAAGGCAAAGTGTGCTTACATTAACCAAAAAGCACATAATAAGAGCCAGGCAGGTGTCAGTTTGTGTTGGGTCGTTCCCAGTCATTGCTGAAGGATCCCATGTTATGTAAAGTCTGTGCCATGAAATGATGGAAAGAACTGTCAATTAAGATTCTCATTAGAATCAGGTAGCATTGCCTGGAAGTTGAGTCACGGGAACTGGACTTCTTTTGCGGAAGGAAGGAAGGAAGGAAGGAAGGAAGGAAGACAGAAATGCATTTTTCTCCATTGGCTGTGTCTCTGCCTTAGTCAGTGTTACATATATTTTATGCCAGCCAGGACTGCTATGATTTAATTAACCTTTTTTCCCTATTAGATTAGCTTTTGGCAATTTCTGCAGAAGTTGCCAGGTTTTGGGCTATTGTTTTTATGCCTTGTCAATGAGTGACTCAGTCTCCCCAACTGGCTTTCTCTCAGTTTGTTCTCTTTCTCTTAAGAGTGTGCTGATTTTATGCTGTCTGTCTCTGTGTTTTGTTTTTAATGTCCTTCTATGAGCCACAGTGGCGCAGTGGTTAGAGTGCAGTACTGCAGGCCACTTCTGCTGCCTGCCGGCTGCCTGCAATTTGGCAGATCAAATCTCACCAGGCTCAAGGTTGACTCAGCCTTTTATCCTTTCATGGTCAGTAAAATGAGGACCCAGATTGTTGGGGGCAAAAGGCTGACTCTGTAAAACTGCTTAGAGAGGACTGTAAAAGCACTGTGAAGCAGTATATAAGACTAAGTGCTAATGCTATGGTTGCCGGAGAATAGTGCTAATAAATATTTAACACATCAGAGCAGCCCGCCAAACAATTTTGGGCTCAGGAAAACGTGGCTCCTGTATGTTTAAACAAGGTGATTTCTGCTGCTGTTGTAGAATGGTCCTTTTTCTCAGTGCAGAAATACTGTATTTCCCTGCAGTTCATTTGATTGATGCTGGAAAATTCTGCAGAATCTTTGAGCCCACCTACCCATTCCCTGTTTCACAAGAAGCTTCACAACATGTCCCTAAAGACCCGTCTGCATGACTTGCTTCATCCCTAGTTTTCTGTTACATTTATTTTTATTTTTCTCTTTTGCAGGAAACATGTTGTTTTCAGACTGCACCATTTATTTGAATTCTAACAAAACAGCCCGGTTGTGATTCTGAAGTATAACTGTTCATGGTGTAGTACACTAACTGAGGCCAACCAGCCACATGTGAGTATGTCTGATTTTGGAGGGGAAATAGTTACTTGCATCTGAAAATTGAGCCATGGCAACTTGTCCTTTTTCTGTCTCAATCGGTCTTCAACAAGGCCCTTTGAAGATTCAAAGAATCTAAGAATGGGAAGGGTGGACTATTATTCCTAGCCTCTTCTGAGACTAAGACAATTGGAACTCACTCACTTCCCTTTGTAATTCTTCCATGGCGTCTGGAAGGAAAAAGGAAGTACCACTCTAAAAATGCCAATGAAACCAAGTAAGTCCTCGGTTTATGAAAATGGGTCCAAGATTTCCGTTGCTAATTAAGACAGTTGCTAAGTGAGTTTTCTCCCTTTTCACAATCTTTCTTGGCACCAGTTATTAAGGGAATCTGAAATTTCCGGGCTCCCCTGCAATAAGTAAAAACTACAAATCCATCCCCTGCACCTATCATCACATCACATGCCTCAATCACCATCCGTCCTAAATTGAGACTTCCCCTCACTTAAGGGCAGAATAACATGACCTTGACTTAGAAAAAAAAATATTATTATATCTAACTACATACACTCCAAGCAATTTCCCCCTCCTGTTTTCCCAGGCTCAAAATGTGGTAGTGTGGAAGCATTTGGTTTCAAAATGGCTTCCAAAGTTGACACCTTTCTTGCCACAGTTAATCACTGCAATTGTTAAGGGAGTAACAATGGCTGTTCAGGGAATCTGGCTTTTCCAATTGACTCTGCTTGTCAGGAAGTCGCAAAAGGGGATCACATGACCCGAGAACATGGCAACCGTCATAAATATGAATCAAGTTGCCAAGTGGCCAAATTTTGGTCACGTGACCATGGGGAGGGCTACAACGGTCATAAGCAGTTATAAGTCATTTTTTTCAGAGCCACTCAAACGTTCACTAAACAAGCTGTTGTAAGTAAAAGACCACCTTTCATGATTAAAGTTTTATTACCACCTGCATGACTAAAGCTTTTTGTTTTCTTCAGTGATCCCTTCCAGACAGTTTGTAGGCAGACCAGCAAAGTTAAAGGATTAAGTCATAAATTACAAAACTAGATACAAGTTTCAATCTCAGTTGTAACCATCTCAGACTCTTAGGTACTAATGCAAATAAACTTCTCAAAAACTGGAATCACTGCTTTCGGTGCTGCCCAAAATTTGATAGGCACAGATCTCTGATCCTCAAAGCAGCTGGGCTCTTTGGATAGAGCAGAGGTCTTCAAACTTGGCAACTTTAAGATCTGTGGACTTCAACTCCCAGAATTCTCCAGCCAGCATAGTTATAGGCATAGCTATAGGCATAGCTATATGCATAGCTATACGCATATAGCTATGCTATATAGCATAGCTATATGCTGGCTGGAGAATTCTGGGAATTGAAGTTCACAAGTCTTAAAGTTACCAAGTTTGAAGACCCCTGGGATAGAGCAACAAATCTGCAAGAGGTCATGTCTAGACTTGAAAATCTGAAATGACAATCCCATTCCTCTAAGTCCTAGCTAAATGTTCTATAATCCCAAACCATCAGTGTCAGCTCAAATATTTATCAAGGCTTGGTCAAGAATTTCCATTATTTGCCTCTTTGTTTTTAATTGACTTGTTAAGAAAGACCAGGACCTTCAACTTTGGACAATCTATATATATAAAAGTGAAATACCACCCATGCATCATCCCAAAATCTCCAGAACCGTAAAGCCTACAAATTTGAAATTTGGCACGTATGTTCCTCTTGGCTTCTAGGTGCTCACGAAGAAAGGATTTTTTGAAATGACCATCAGAGCATTAGTATTCCTTATATTATTATTAACATGCTCTGATGCTAAAGAGTTCTACACCCCCTTCCCACCTGAAAAGAAATCTGTTCCAAATGCAAAACACAAGCAGAGGAGAGGAATTTCAATTTCAGAGTACCAAGCAGCTTTAGTACAGAACAGTTGAGCTGAGCCACGCTCAGGCTCCTTGCTGTCTCCTTCTTACTCACATAACAAATACTGTTTCAGTTTCCAAACAGCCCTCAACTCTCTCACACACTGACAGGACACTAGCCCAATGAATACCAATGGATGCTGGTAGGCAGAGGCACAATTTTTTTCCCTTATTTTCCTCCCCAAAAACCAAGCCCGACCACATAGTTTCGTAGAAAAGCACGGATATAGAGCTAGTTAATATATAATTTCACTGAACAGTCCAAAACCTCATAACTCATTCCTTTGACCAGTTAGGGGCATGGATCATGCATGCATCCTGTAAGATGGTTCTATCCATCAATTCTAGGCTGCATAAACAGAAGGATACAATCAAGATCACATGAAGTGTTAATACCGCTTTATGATGCCTTGGGAAGGCCACACTTGGAATCCTGCATCCAGTTTTGGTGGCCACGATGTAAAAAAGATGTTGAGACTGAAGAAAGAGTGCAGAGAAGAGCAACGAAGATAATTAGAAGGCTGAAGGCTAAAACATATAAAAAATGGTTGCTAGAATTGGATATGTCTAGTTGAATGAAAAGAAGGATTGAGATAACATGACAGCAATGTTCCAATATCTCGGGGGTTGCCACAAAGAAGAGGGAGTCAAGTTACTCTCCAAAGCATCTGTGGACAGGACAAGAAGCAATGGGTGGAAACTCATCGAGGAGAGAAACAACCTAAAATTAAGGAGAAATTTCCTGACAGTGCAACAACTTGCCTCCAGAAGTTCTGAATGCTCCAACACTGGAAGTTTTTAAGAAGAGATTGCACAACCATTTGCCTGAAATGGTACAGGGTTTCCTGCCTAAGCAGGGGGTTGGACTAGAAGACCTTCAAAGTCCCTTCCAATTTTCTCATTCTGTCCTATTCTAATTTATCATTATCGTTGTCATCATTGATTCCTTTGGTGTAGAAACACATTGGGGAAGCAAGCAGCAAGATAACTCCGCCTGTGGTGGGCACTGGGTGGATTGAGTAGTTCAACAGCCTCCACTGCTGGTCCCAAGCCCAGATAAAGGAGAAGGGTTAGAAGGCATAGGGCTAGCAACTCAACTCTGTCCATACCTGACCACTATGGAAACAGCAAATAGAAACCAAAAATGACATGTAAACCAGCGTATAGACACTGATCCATCCTCGATGACTGTGCTAGAGCACCCAATGCAGGGCGCCACAAAAATAGGAACATCAATTTATAGGCATTAAAAATTAGGTTAGCACAGAATCAGGCCCTCAGTACAGTCATGTTTTACTCTTTCCCAGCATTGATATAATGCCAGATTTATAGCTATATAATATTTGCAGACTGACACTAGTAGGAATTACTTTATAACTTAATGAAGCAACAGACTCTTGACCACAACTGAGCCCAACAGTGATGTTCCTAAGTGAGTTATTTGTGTTGTGTGAGTTTTGCCCCCATTTTACAACTTTTCTTGCCACCGTTGTTAAGTGAATCACTGCAGCTGGTTTCCCCATTAACTTTGCTTGTCAGAAGGTTGCAAAAGGGGATCGCAAGACCCCCAGGGTACCGCAGCCATCGTAAGCATGAATCAGTTGCCAAGCATACCAATGCAAATCACGTGACCACACTGCAACTGTCGTTAAGTGTGAAAAATAAGTCCCTTTTTTCAGTGCCGTTGTAACTGTTGTAAGTCGAGGACTACCTGTGTTGTCATTCTATGCTAGGCTTCTCCAGCAATCTGGATAGCTTTCGGCTGACATTGAATAATTTTTTAAAAGAAGAGTTTTAATTCTAATTTAAACACTGCAAAATGGAGTGTTTAGAAGCCGGCATCTTAAGAACTCCTATGAAATTAAACACGGCAGATCTTGCTTGCTAATCAAGAGAGTAATTTCCTGCCGAATCAAGTAGCTTCTAATTCAAATGCTAATTCAACTATTTAGTTTGCCAAGAACTATTTGGTCAACAATGAGGTGGGTTGGATTTTCCTCTTTTTATAAATATATAAACAAAAGAGCCTTGACGGATCAGGTCAAGACCCAAACTTCTGTTTAATAGAATTCTAACAGATTCTGATCTTCTAATTTTATGAAATTCTGTTAGTCCAGCAATAGGGTAGAACCAAACCCACTTTCACCATTTCTGCTCTAAAAATGGGGTTTGTAGATATGCTGCCCTCAATTTATTGAATATTTACAGATCTTGAGAACTTGTCCTCCATTAAATTATTCCATCCCTTCTTAAAGCTGTCACATGTTGTAGTAAGTAAAAAGCAAGTTAATTATGTCCTGCGTGAAAAAAAAAATAGAAAAACTATCATATTCCTTAGGAACACAGGGTGTGTGCATGGGTGGGTCTGAAAGAAGCTAATCCATGGGCTGAACTAGATTTAAAATTCTAATTTAATATTTACATTAAAACACAACTAGTAATTTCACAGAGAGACTCTGTCTCTCTCAGGTTGTTCTTTCCAAACTCATTGGTTACAATGAGTTTGGAAGTTTTTAAGTTTCCCATAACTTATCTGTCTTCTCCTTTAGAATGATCTTTGTTGGATTCATACACTGTTGCTTTTTGTACAGCTATTAAACCAAGCTGTAACATAGTTCCTTTGATATCAGCATCACATTTTTATAAACACAACACTGTGATTTATTCACTCTGACTTATTCCAGATATGTCCCACAGACTTGGAGGACACCCAGGGAATTTTGCAAAATGTAAGTTTCCAAACTTGGCATACTTTAAACTTACATTATATTAATATCAACCACAGTTTTTGGTCCATAATTACCCGGGAAGTTGGGATAAACAGACATAAAAATACCCTTAGCCACATAAAAAGAAGCATGCAAATTAAGACCTCCTCATTTCTACTCGTTATTAGCTGCATTAAACAATGTCACTCAAAATCAAGCCCTGTTTAAAATTACTCTAGTTATAAAAATTATGAAAAAGAAGGCCACATGTTGAGAAAAAAGGTTGACATTATTCAGTAGGGGTCTTACTTTTATATTTCTTCCAGAAGTCCAAATTATTCTGGAAGGGGGAGAAGCACAAATATTTGACCATTTCATGATTAGCACATATTAAATATAGAGAGATTGGTCTAAACAGTGTATCATCCATGCTTTGCTGCTGAAGACTGCCCTGTCTTCGGATAAAAGTCAATCAAAAAAGCCAAAAGATTGGTCTCCTTGAGCATCACTTAAATGAGCAACTGTTCAGTGAGTGATATTTTTCTATTAACCAACTTTGGTGCCAGTCCAAATGATCCTAAGGCATACTGTAAAAAATGACAACTAGTATTTATTCATTTAACAGAGCACGATTCCATTAGCCTTCAATGGAACTGCATCTACATGGAGGGAAGCATGCAGCGGGGGTGCCCAAAGGCTCTCGTTTTAGGCCCAGTATTCTTCAATATGTTCATCAATGATTTGGATGAGGGGATAGGTGGGGAACTCATTAAATTTGCAGGCGACACCAAGCTGGCAGGAATAGTCAACACTCCAGAAGATAGGCTTTAAGATACAGAACTCTCTTGACAGACTTGAACGTTGGATGCTTATTGAACAAAATGAAATTCAATGGTGAAAAAAGCAAGGTTCTACATTTAGGCAAGAAAAACAAAATACACAGGTACAGTATAGGTGGTACCTCGTTCAATAGTAGTAACTATGAGAGGCATCTTGGAGTCCTAGTGGACAATCACTTAAATATGAGCTAGCAGTGTGCTACAGCTGCCAACAAAAGCCAACACAGTTCTAGGCTGCATTAAGAGAGGGATAGAATTAAGATCACATGAAGTGTTAATACCTTTTTATAATGCCTTGGTGAGGCCACACTTGGAATCCTGCATCCAGTTTTGGTCACCACGATGTAAAAAAAGATGTTGAGTCTAAGAAAGAGTGCAGAGAAGAGCAATCATGATGATTAGGGGACTGGAGGCTAAAACCTTATAAAGAATGGTTGCTGGAATTGGGCATGTCTAGTTAAATGAAAAGAAGGTCCACAGGTGACATGATAGCTCTGTTCCAATATCTCGAGGATTGCCACAAAGAAGACGGAGTCAAAGTTATTCTCCAAAGCACCTGAAGGCAGGACAAGAAGCAATGGTTGAAAACGAACTAAGGAAAGAAGAAAAGTAAAACTAAGGAGAAATTTCCTGACAGTTAGAAGAATTAATCAGTGCAACAACTTGCCTCCAGAAGTTCTGAATGCTCCAACACTGGAAGTTTTTAAGAAGAGATTGGAAAACCATTTCTCTGAAATGGTATAGGGTTTCCTGCCTAAGCAAAGGGTTGAACTAGATGGCCTCCAAAGTACCTTCCAACTCTGCTATTCTATTCTATTCTATTTCTTTTGAAAGAGAGGCTTTCTGTTCTGAAGAGCATGCCCCTCCATCTCCCTAATTTTAAAATATATATTGTAGATATCCTAACAATGAAGAAAGCAGATTTTATCCCTGCTGTCCACATCTTGTAAGAGGCAGGAGTAAGCACAAAGCATGGCAAATGTACAAAGGGGCCCAAAACTGTTACACTTGTTATGCTGAAAAGACATGACATTGATTGCTGTGATTTGATTCTTGATGGGTGGGTATGTACATACATGCATATGTGCATTAAACAAAGGTCAAGAATTGTATCACCGCATATCGCAAAACAATTAAGGTCCAATCACAAGCCCAGTCATGAAGTAACATATAGCTACTGTCAAAAAATAAGACTCTTGCCCTAATATGATCAAGAAAAAAAAGCCAAGGAATGAAAACTTGAGGAAAAGGAATGAGAATGCCAAAATTTTAAAAAAAAATTAAGGATTTAAGTCAAGAGCTTAAATGAAAACAAATTACATATCAAAAATAGGAATACAGCTAAGGTGCTTAGACTAATGGATGACAAGAAAACAAGAAGAGTTTTAAAATAGGCAAGGAAAATACACCAAAATCAACTAAATACTTTATTTGTTGCCAGTTTCTAAATTGGGGATTTTAGAAAGGGTGTTTGAGTGAAAACAAGAGGCAGCTGAAGTTTGCTGAAAAATCAAAAGCGGACACGTTCCTAGGTCCAAATTGAACTCACCCAGCAATTGTAAAAGAATGCAGATGTGAAATTACTTCTCTTTTAACAAAAACATGTGGCATATCTTGAAGATCAGCTGTTGTACCAGAGGACTAGACAGCAGCCAACGTTAACATCTTTTTTTTTAAGGGATCAAGGGAGGATGCAGGAAATTACTGGTTTCTTATCTTAATGTTCACTCCTCTAAATTGGTAAAACCATTATATAACAAAGTGTCAGGATAAACATACACAAAAACCAACTTCTGCAAAAATAATTTCTTAGAGTTCTCTGTCTGTGTTGATGAGAGCCTGTGGACACAATGATCCAATCAACTATGTTTATGTGGCTTTTAAGGGCTTTTCATGAATATCTCCCAGAAAACTTAACAATGATGGAACAAAAAGAACATTATTGTGTTACTTGGTAACTGATTAAAGAATAAGAAATCAATTAGGAATAAAGGGATAAGAAGGGAGGGAGGGTCTATAAGACATGTTTGATGTGAGAGAATGAACATGTAAATCATGCAAAGTGATGTATTTTGGGTAAAAAGAATTTAGGTTCCTATGCATGCTGATATGATCTAAGCAAATAGTGGCTGATTTTAAAATGATGAGACACCAGGGCATGCATACATACATATATCTATCACATCTCAAAAGTGATTTTGAAAAGTTCAAAGGGGCAGAAAATAAAGGCAAAATTATCCACGCTAAACAAAAAAAGCATATAGTGGTGCTTACTGGCAATAATCTAACTTCATCGGATTGTACTCCAAAAGAGTTTAAACTACATCTAAGTACCATAAAGCTACTAATCTTTTGTTGCAACTTTCTTTTGTAACAGACTGACAAAACTGAAGCTTTTTTCACTTAGGGAACAAAAAAACCCTAAAATGGTTCTAGCCCAGCAGGTATTTTTTTATTCATATTTATATTTTCTGATTTATTTACATACTTAAAAATTGAAAGTTATTAATCTCTTTCTTTGTTTGCACTCTCACCCGTATTCACTCTCAGCTTAACACAACTTTCTGGGCAGTTTTCAATGCAGAATTCATATCCAACACTGGATGCCACAGGAATACCTTCAAGCACAACCTCAATCATTTGAAGAAACAAAATAAATACAAAAAACCATTTTTCTATCTATCTTTCTTTCTATCTTTCTATCTTTCTATCTATCTATCTATCTCCTAACAGTAGGTAGCAGCACTTAGTCTACCTTGCCTGATCTCAAACATAAATAAACAGGGTTGAAGCTGTTTAATATGTGGAAAGGAGACCACCAGGAAAGGCCAGGTGCACGGGCATAACAAGCTGTTTTTACACGTACACACATACGCACATACACGTACGCACACACAAAGAAGGCATTTGAAAACAGCTTCCCTGTTTGGGATGGATGGATCCCAGGAATCGAGCTTAACTTGCAGGAATCTCGGTGTCCCTTCCCTCCCAAAAAATGTCTAAAGTCCACGGTGGTCCCACAGCCTGGGGCTCAAACTTCATCTCCAACCATTCTGGCAACTTTTCTACAAAAACAATCTGCATTCCAGCTTCACATTGGCAACACACACACACACACACACACAAAACAGGCAATCCATTTCCTGGGGTTGAATTCCACCACCTTCCAGGGAGTCTTCCTGTTGATCAAGGAAGACAAGCCCTTCGCAGGGACTGTGTGTCTCATTCCAACTTTGCTGGAGAAAGACTCCGCCAATATGCCAAAGCAAAGATGCCCAGCGGTGCCTGGGGTGTTGTTGTGCCTTCCCTTGTGCTGAACCACCCACCAATGGGGTCTGCGGGGGCTGAGGCTCATCGCCCCTCCTTCTCTTCCCTCCCTCTCACCCCCCCACCCCACCCTCCCAAAAAATACATTCCTGTCTAGGAACATCTTGTAAAGATGCTCCTAGCAAGTTGGAGCCGGGTTCAGGCGCCTTGAGGGAGAAAGCTTCAGTTGCGCATTGCTGTTGCTGGGGTTGCTGCTGCTGTCGCTGTTGAACACCCCCCCACACACACCTCCCAACTGCACGGGGTTTTTCCCCCACCCCCCAAAAAAGGAACCAGGATCAAAAGCTGGGCAGAAGTCAAGGGGCTGGCAGGGAAAGGCAAAAGCAGCAGCATTGTTAGAGGGAAAAGAGCTGCTCCTTTGGGGGGGAAAAAAAAAAAGAGAGGGGGACCGACCAGGCATCTTAAAAGACCCCATTTTCACAGGAGCAGTCATTGCAATGGGGAAACCCAGAAAAGGCACTGCCAGCCCTGCAAAGGATCTTTCAGACAACACCAAGGGATTATCAACCCCCCCCAACACCCCATCCATCATATCCATCCATAAAATAAATGTATGTATGTATGTGTGTGTGTGTGTCTGTCTGTCTATCATCAATTTCTCTATATCTCTATTTCTTTATCTTCTCCAAAACTGTCTGTCTGTCTGTCTGCCTGCCTGCCTATCTAGCATCTAGTTAGATATCATCTAGCTAGCTAGCTATCATCTCCAATGTTTCTCTATGCCTCCATCTTCTCCACTACTGTCTATCTATCCATTCATCCATCCTCTATCCATATCTATCTTCTTCTCCAATACCTGTCTGCCTGTCTGTCTAGTTAGCTTAGCTATCATATATATCTATCTGATCTATCTTTCTCCAATGTTTCTCTAGGTCTGTTTATCTTCTCCAATACCTGTCTGTCTAGCTAGCTAGCTATCATCTATCAATCTCTATCTATCCATCCATCATTTCTGATGATTCTCTAGATCTCGATTTCTTTATCTTCTTCAACACCCATCTGTCTAGCTATCATCTATATTTACCTATCTATCCATCTATCTCTCATCTCCGATGTTTCTCTAGATCTGTTTGTTTATCTTCTCCAATACCTGTCTGACTGACTGTCGAGCTAGCTATCATATCTATCTACCTACCTACCTACCTACCTACCTACCTCCAATATTTCTCTAGATCTTTATCTTCTCCAATACCTGTCTGTCTGTCTGTCTAGCTAGCTATCATATATATCTCTCTCTCTCTCTCATCTCCAATGTTTCTCTATCTTCTCCAATACCTGTCTGTCTGTCTGTCTAGCTAGCTATCATATCTCTCTCTCTCTCTCATCTCCAATGTTTCTCTAGATCTCTCTTTCTCTATCTTCTCCAATACCTGTCTGCCTGTCTGTCTGTCTGTCTGTCTAGCTAGCTATCACACACACACACACATCATCTCCAATGTTTCTCTAGATCTCTGTTTATCTTCTCCAATACCTCTGTCTGTCATCTCCAATCTTTTTCGCTCGCTCGCTCGCTCGCTCTGAAAGGAACCGGCTCTTTCTTCCGAACACCATCATCATCCGCTTCCCGTTCCCGTCCCTCCTGCCCGCCTGGGTCGCCCATCCCGCAACCCACCCACCCACACACGCGGACACGCAACACCTCCCCCCCCCGTGTCCGGTCATCCCTCGTGGGGCGGGGGGGGGAGACAAAGACCACCGAGGCACCTTTTCCTCACCCTCCACACACACGCACAAAACATATCCGCATCCCCGCCTGCCCGCCCCCTCCGGGCCCCCGCATGACGTGGCAGCGCGTCCGGTGCACACGTCGGCCTTGACACGTGTCTCCGCCCGCTCGGCCACCCGCCCGCCCGCGACTTCCTTAGCTTACCAGTTCCCAACGGGCGCCTATCGGCGGAGGAAGCCTTGGCCGGGCTGCTTCGCTTGTTGTCCCCCGACGACGGGAAGCGTCCGGCCGGCGTATCCGCGACGGGCAAGACGGCATCCGCTTGGGACGCCGGCGGCAGCGGCAGGAGGAGCAGCAGCAGGAGGAGCAGCAGCGGCGGCGGCGACGACGACGACGGCCGGAGGAGCTGCCTGGACCGGCGGCCTCCGCCGCCGTCGCCCGCGGGTGCCGGGGAGCCGGTGAAGCGCATCGGGGCGGCGGAGCCGGCACCCTCCAGCTCCGCAATGGGCGCCCTCCCGGCGGAGCCCGCGAGCCAGCCACCGCGCCCCGCCCACTGCCTCGCCCCGCCCATCCGACGGCCGTGGCCGTTGCTGCTGGTGCTGCTCGCGCTGCCGCTCGAGGCCGGGCTACGCGCAGGCGCCCGGAGAGTCCTTCTCCTCCTCCTCCTCCTCCTCCCCCCTCCCCCACAGCCGCAGCCCCGACGAGCATGCGCAGACGAGGACCATGACGCCCAAACCTTGCCTCTTTCTTCCCTCTTTTCCCACCCACGCGTGGAATTGCTGTGGGGAGGAAGTGGGGGGGAGAGAAGGAAGGATAGTGGGGGGGCGGTTAGACCTCGATTTACGACGGTTAGGAGCCGTTCAAAGTTACAGCGGCCCTAAAAAAAAATGGAACAAAAAATTCCACACATGACAGATTTTGACACGTTACACAACACTGTAGTGTTACAGATTGACAGAATTGGGAGGGACCTTGTAAGTCATCTAGCCCAAACCCACCCGCCCCAAGCAGAGACTATACTTTCTATAGTATCCCAACTAGAGAAATGCACTCAAACACTGGATGCATTTCAAGAAGAGGCTGGACTGCCATCTGTCAAGAAATGGTGTAGAAGAATCTCCTGCTTGGGCAGAGGAGGTTGGACTAGATGACCTACAAGGTCCCTTCCACCTCTTGTTATTTTGTATTCCATAATATCCATGCTTCTATAACAATTAAAATTTCTTCTCTTGGCTTGGTCACAGGTTTGAGAGCCAGAAAAAAATAGTCTCAAAGGAGGAAAAATTAGTCTTTCAAATCTGATTTGACTCCACTTCGATGTGGAAAGGGAATTCCATCTTTCCTTTCATCCGAAAGGGATTTAGTTTATTTATTTATTTGATTTGTCAATCGCTTACAAGATACAGGTATAAGAATAAACATGAGATGGATACTTATAAGAAAAATAAAAAGAAACAATAGGACAGGGACGGTAGCACGTTGGTGCGCTTATGCACACCCCCTACAACCTCTTAGGAAAGGGGTGAGGTCAATAGTAGACAGTCTCAGGTTAAAGTTTTTTGGGGGAAAAACCACAGAGTCAGGTAGAGTATTCCAGACATTGACCACTCTGTTGCTGAAGTCGTATTTCCTGCAATCAAGTTTGGTGCAATTAACCTTGAGTTTGTATCTATTGTTTGCTCTTGTGTTGTTATTGTTGAAGCTGAAGTATTCATTGACAGGTAGGACATTGCAATGTATGATTTTATATACTATACTTAGAGCAGACTGAAGGCGGCATAGTTCTAGTTTCTCTAGATCTAGAATTTCAAGTCTGATGGCATAAGGTATTCTGCAACAAGTAGAGGAGTGGAGAACTCTTCTTGTGATATATTTCTGGACTTTCTCAACTGTGTTAATATCAGATACGTAATGTGGGTTCCAGACTGATGAGCTGTATTCGAGTATTGGTCTAGCAAATGTTTTGTATGCTCTAGTTATTAGTGTAATATTACCAGAGAAAAAGCTACATAAGATTAGATTAATAACTCTTAATGCCTTTTTGGCTATGTAGTTACATGGGCTCTAGCACTTAGGTCATTTGAGATGAGTACTCCAAGATCCTTGACAGAGTTTGGATCATCAACAAGATCTTGACTATTCGGCCTGTATTTTATTTTCTGATTTTTTTTGCCAATATGTAGGACAGAGTATTTATTTGTTGAGATTTGAAGTTGCCATTTGTTTGACCATTCTGATACATAGTCGAAGTCTTTTTGAAGGGTAGCAGTATTGTCTGTGGTGATGAATAGCTTTACATCGTCAGCGAAGAGAATGCAGTTGCTCTTGATATGATCACAGAGGTCATTTATGTTGAATATGAAAAAAGTTGGTCCTAGAACACTGCCTTGGCAGACAACACTGTTGACAGATACAGAATTTGATAGGACGCTCCCAATTTTGACCATTTGTTGTCTGTTTGACAAGAAAGCTTCTATCCAGTTATGCAGGTGTCCAGAGATACCATAAGATTTTAGTTTTAGGAGTAGTCTGTCATGTACCACTAAATCGAAGGTTTACAGAAGTCTAGGCAGATTGCGTCTATTGCTTTGCCCTGATCGAGTTGTGTAGTCCATATGTTTTTGCAGTGTAACAGTTGCAGATTGCAGGATAGTTTGTTCCTAGAAAAAAAATTGAAATCTTTCTCTTTAAAATGCACCTCCGGGAGAGTTTACAATCCAGGGGCAAAATGAGCCTTTCTAAACCTGCAAAGGGCTCCATCCTTGGTCTCATTTGGAAGACAAAAACTTCCTTCAACCTGCCTTTTCTATCCTGAATGATCCCGTCAGCTGGATCTCTTGGATCTTTCGCTCTCCTGACAGTTCCTAAAAAAATATTAAGTGCCATAAAAGAATGACATGCTGTGTGCTCTTCACAAAATATACACAATCGATACGTGAAACATTGGCTTTTGCTCCAACTCAGTGCCTTGGGCAGTATTGCTCAACTTCAGCAACATTTAAGCTGGGTGGGAGAAATAATAGGACTTAGAACCATAGAGCTGGAAGGAACCCCCAGAGGTCTTCTAGTCCAACCCCCTGCTCAAGGAAGATCTTATTATTATCCTGGACAAATGGTGGTCCAATCTTTGCTTGAGAATCAAGTCTGGGAGTCCACAAGTCCATAAGTCTAAAAATTGTCCTGGTTTAGATCATAAAATTGAACCAGAGAGCAAGAGACTGTACAACATCATTGAGTCACTTAATACCCTGAGTGGGTCACAGAGGCTAAATAAATACCTGATGTGCGTGTGTCTGTGTCTGTATGTATATCAGTGGTGGGATTCAATTTTTTTTACTACCAGTTCAGTGGGTGTGGCTTGATGAGTGTCGCAGGGGAAGGATACTGTAAAATCTCCAGTCAGAGGTGGGATTTGCTGGTCTCCGAACTACTCAACATTTCTGGTACTGGTTCTCCAGAACTGGTCAGAACCTGCAGAATATCCACCTCTGATGTACCGTATATACTCGAGTATAAGCCGAGTTTTTCAGCACATTTTTTGTGCTGAAAAAAAACCCCTCGGCTTATACTGGAGTCAGATTCCCCTCTGAAAAAAAAATGGTGTGGAGCTCCGAAGCTGGGCAGCGGCTTCCCTGCTTCCGTGTTTCCTTTGCAACTTTTAAGCATGGGAGGGGGAGGCTTTTCTGAGCTCTAGGCTGAAAAAGCAACAGTTTCATTTCCTCAGCTCCAGCTGCTTTCAGTCCACTCGGGAGGAGGGGGAGAGAGAGAGAGAGAGAGATCATAAGAACGGCTCTTGGTTTTTTCTTGCAAGGGAGAGAGTGACTCCTGCCTACCACTGTCATCATCATCATCTTTTGGGTTAGTGAATCAATCAAACCTTTCATGATAGTGAGATCGTTTCCCAAATTTCCCTTAAATCAGGGAAGAAATCAGAAACAAACCTTTGGGCTGAGAATAAGCTTGTTCCTATGATGCCATTTTTGTTCACTTCAGTGTGAAAAGTGTGAAAAAACACACTTCTTTTTCTTCATCTTCTTGTTCCCTATTTACTGGTCTCTTTCAAAGAGGAAATTGTGAACTTCAAACTTATTCTCAACTGTCCTAGTGAAAGTTTTTATTGGCATCTATTTTTATTTTTGAAATTTACCAGTAGCTGCTGCATTTCCCACCCTCGACTTTTTCTCGAGTCAATAAGTTTTCCCAGTTTTTTGTGGTTAAATTAGGTGCCTCGGCTTATATTCGGGTCGACTTATACTCGAGTATATACGGTATATGTGTAATTTTGTGTAATCTTAATTTTGCAGGAGATAATGCCTTCTGAAGTTCTGGGGTGGTCTTTAGAATATATCTATCACTCTATATCTATCTATCTATCTATCTATCTATCTATCTATATCTATCTATCTATCTATCTATCTATCTATCTATCTATCTATCTATCTATCTATCTATATCTGTATCTATATCTATCTGTATATCTCTATCTATTTATCTATCTCCATCTATATATCTATATATCTCTATCTATCTATCTATCTATCTATCTATCTATCTATCTATCTATCTATCTATCTATTTATATCTATCTATCTATCTATCTATCTATCTATCTATCTATCTATCTATCTATATTTATTTTATCTGTTTCCTTGTTTTCACGGGTATTTATATGTATGGTATTCAGCTTTGTTCGAGTATTTTCTCATGTCATTATAGTTGTGCTTTTGAAGTTGTAGCGAAGTTTGGGCAGAATCTCATCTGCCATCATCAGGCTTCTGTATAGTGTTCGTCTGTGAGTCAGACTTTCACAGCCGTTTCTGTTTTAAATTTGGTGCTAGCCTACTGCTGTGTTAGAATTGTTTTTTCTTCATCCTGATTGGTTGAGAATCTTGGTCTGTGTTTATTTGTCTTGGAGTTTGCTGTGTTCTGCTTGATTGGTGTTTCTAATATCTTCTGTCTGTTTTGTAGCATTTTTTTGTCTTGATTGGCTGGCAACATTGTGTTTCCTATATTGGAGGTTGTTAATGCGGCTTGGCTCCGAGTAAACAGACGGCTATCATTTATTAGGAAGCTAGGTTTCATCTGGGTGCCTGGTTGGGGTGTGTTTGAGCTGGAGGTATCAGGGGGGATCTGTTTGTGCCCAGGTGTTTGCCTGGCTTGTGGTGTGGAGATTTTTTTGTGAGTGCAAGCTTGCAGATATTGACAGTCTGGTGGAATCATCTCTTCTATTCATGCTTTCAGGTCTTTTTTCAGTCTCTGTGGCTTCTCTGATAATTCTGTAGCTGGGGTTTTCTATAGTGGCTAGGGTTTTGGTGCCATTGAAGTTGATGCTATGACCTGTGGCTTTCATGTGTTGGACTAGTGAGGAAGTGTGTTCCAGCTTTTTTTACTGCATTTTTGTGTTCATCCAGGTGGGTAATTATTCTTCTATTGATCTGTGTGATGTATGTGGCAGGGCATGATGCACAGGGGACTTCGTATATGCCTTGGTTTTCCAGGTCAATTTTATCTTTGGGGTTTCTTAGGATGGCTGCTATTTTTCTGCCTGTTTTGAAGGCAGTCTTGATGTGATGTCTGTGCAGTATCTTACTGATTTTGTCTTTAGTACCTCTTATGTAGGGCAAGACAACTGTGCCATAGGTCTGTTCATCTTTTTATCTATATCTATCTGTATATCTATCTGTCTGTCTGTCTGTCTGTCTGTCTGTCTATCTATCTATCTATCTATCTATCTATCTATCTATCTATCTATCTATCTATCTATCTATCTATCTATCTATCTACCAAATACCATAGATGCATGATAAGATAGATAGATAGATATGTGTTTCCCTGAAAATAAGACCCTGTCTTTTTTTGCCACCAAAAAAGGCACCAGGTCTTATTTTCGGAGGATGTCATCCACTGACTCACCTCACTTGTGTGCATCGCTCCTGGCCTCCTTTTTGCTGTCAGAGATCTTCAGGAACTTCTTGTGTGGCTGGCAAGGCTTTCCTGAAGGCCTCTGCAGCTGATAACAGAGCTTTGGATCGATCTTGGCCTCTGTTATCAGCTACAGAGACTTTTAGGAAAGCCTTACTGACTACAGAAGAACTGGACTGGAAAGGCAGGTGTCGGGATGTGCAAGGCTTGGCTACAACTGTCCAAAGGTAAGTAGTAGGGCAGCTCCACCCACCCCATCTCCACCCTAGCTTAATTTTTAACTGTCCACTCTGGAGTGGGCCGGATCTTAATTAGGGCTTATATTAGGCGCACATGCAAAAATCAAACTAGGACTTACTTTCAGGATAGGTTGTATTTTCGGGAAAACAGGGTAGCAAATGTGCATTGCCTCTGCATACATGGAGAGAATTCTCTCCTTTATTAATCACTCAGATGTAAGTACTGTGGTTTTGAAACAGGATCTCCGCAACTCCTGGCAAGCTATGAATGAGAAGACCTGGGGCCAAATTACACATTCTGTGCAAATTCTATGGGCTCAGGAAAAAAGAACTGGTTCTGCCAAGAAAAAAAGAAAAAAGAAGCTAACCGAGTGGTAGCACACTTAATCCTTCCTTTGTCTTCTCTTTAGACTCCGAAGGCCTGTTCTTTCCCTAAGGCAAAATGTGAAAAGGGCACATCTTTTGTTTCATTTGAGCACTCAGTCCTATTTGCAAGTATTTGTAGGCATGTATCATGTTTCCCCCCAAATAAGACCTGCCTTATACATATATTTTTCCACCAAAAAAGGCACCAGGTCTTATTTTCAGGGGATGTCATCCAATGTCTAATCTCACTTGCGTGCATCGTCCCCGGCCTCCTTTTTGCTGTCAGAGGCCTTCAGGAATTTCTTCTACTGCTGCCGGCAAGGTTTTCCTGTAGGCCTCTGCAGCCAATAACAGACCTCTGGATCAATCCAGAGCTTTGTTATCAGCTACAGAGGCCTTCAGGAAAGCCTTGCTAGCCTTGCTGGCTACAGAAAAAATGGGCTGGCAAGGTAGGTGTTGGGGTGTGTGAGGCTGGGCTACAACTGTCCAAAGGTAAATAGTAGGGGAGCTCCACCACCCCCTCATCCCCATCCTAGCTTAATTTTTACCCGTGTACTCTGGAGTGGGTGGGGTCTTAATTAGGACTTATTTTGGGTGTAGGGCTTTATATTGGGCACACATGTAAAATCAGGCTAGGATTTACTTTCAGGGTAGGTCGTATTTTCAGGGAAACAGGGTAAATACAAGTAACGTCTACAATTGAGCCTAACATTTATACTGGTAAGGGAGACATTTGTTGAGTTTCGCTCTTATTTTGCGATATATATTTTTCGCCATGGTCGTTCAGGGAATCCCTGCAGTTAACAAGTTAGTAGCTCGGCTGTTAAGTGAAATTGGCTTCCCTATAGACACATCGCTTGTCAGAATGTGGCAAAAGAGAGTCCCGTGACCCTTTGGGATGCTGCAACTGTCATAAGTATGAGTCAGTTGCCTCAACGTCTGAATTTTGATCACGTCAACATGGGGATGCGGCAACAGTCCCAAGTGTGAAAAACGTAAGTTGTAAGTCAATGTTTTCAGTGATGCTGTAACTTTAAATGGTCACTAAGTGAACTGGTTTAAGTCAAGGAACTATCTGTCATCACAGAATCATACAATCACAGGGCTGGAAGGGACCCTGGAGGTCTTCTAGTCCACTTCCTTCCCCTTATATAACCTTGTACATACATCCAATCTTTTCTTGAAAACCTGTATTGCTTCTCTACTTTTTCCAATTTTTATTGGCTTGCTTATTTTAATCAATGTACAGGAATTAATGGCAGTGCCCCTCCAGTACCTAATTTCTTTTCATCTCCTGTGAGCCTTGGCTGTGGACAGCTACTAATTCATCATAGAAGAAAGAAATCGAAGTAACAATTTTGACAAAGGTTTTCAATTGAAATAATAATAACAATAACAACAACAATGATAATTGTTAAGTACTGAACATGGGTCGGAGTAAATGGAGACAGCCTCTGAATAGTGAACATTCAGCTCTTTAGTTGCATAGTGACTTCTCGAAACAACAACAGTGAACTCTGCCTTATATAGGCAACCCTTGTGAGAATTGTCCAATAGCGAGCTATGAACGCTAGCTCTTTAAACCAATAATAATCCTCTGTTAAGGGCCAATCGGATTCCTCAGAACTAACCAATCCGATCTGGCCGCCTAACAGCCAATCAGAAGTGCAGGGCCAGAACCCTGCACTTTACCTCAAGCTCATACTTTATTAACTATGGTACATACACAACACCCCTTCCCCCTGGCTTCTTAATTACGGTGTAGTTATATAGTCCCTTAGATAGGATGGTTGTCTTTTAAGTCTTTCAGATTTTCGTTGGATTGGTTGGTTGCAATCCTGTTGAGGTAGATTGTTGTTTGGCAGTGGTTCTGCTTCTTGCTCAGCTGCAATTTCTTGTGGTGCAAACATTTCTCCTTCCTGCTCCATTTCCTGAGTATCACTTAGTTCGTCGCTCCCTTCAAGCAGATTTCCTGGAACTTCATCTTCTTCCGTACCTCCCCCCCCTCAGTTTGGTCATGGGGGAGTTGTTGACTGGCCGTTGTGAGTCGTGACCGTAATTGGTCGATATGCCATTTCCACAGTTTATTGTCACAGTTTATTTCACTACGTAGGATTTAGGGCCGGTCACTCGTACTACTGTCGCCTCTATCCATAACGGGTCGCCCGATAAGTTCCGTGCGTAAACGAGGTCTCCTACTTGGAAGGTGCGACAGCAGCCGCTGGATCCTATTGGCTTTTCCGGTTCGTAAGCAGGGTGCAACCGGTCGAGGTGGGAGTGAAGTCTTCGTCCCATCAGTAGTTCGGCGGGAGTTCTGCCGGTGACGCTATGTGGAGTTATGTGTTGCAAAAAGAGAATTTGGTTGACCTTGTCATCGATATTGTCATAGTCCACTTTTTGCAAAGTCTTTTTAACAAATTGGACCATGCGTTCAGCTCGGCCATTGGTCGCAGGGTACGCAGGCGAGGTGAGCGCATGGCGGATGCCGCGGTTAGCGAGGTACTGCTCGAACATTAGTGCCGTAAACTGTGGCCCGTTATCGGACACCAGGACATCTGGCAATCCGTGGGTTGCAAAGAGTCTATTTAGAATCTTGATCACCACCTCGGAGGTCATAGCCGTCATACGATGAATTTCTAACCAATTGGAGTATGCGTCGACTGTCAGCAGGAAGGTATAGCCCTTGGTTGGCCCCGCGAAATCCAGGTGGATTCTGGACCAGGGTCCACGTGGCATCTCCCATTCAGTAGGCATGGCTTTTGGTGGGGCGTTGCTAACTTGTTGGCAATTGGAATACGCTTTAACCCACTGCTTGATTTGCCGGTCCATGCCTGGCCACCATGCATAGCTTCGTGCAAGCACCTTCATTCGTACGATGCCGGGGTGGCCCTCGTGCAGAATTCGCAGCAGCATCTTCCAGAGTCGCTCTGGGACAATGACTCTATTGCCCCAGATGATACAGCCTTTTTGGAAAAAAAGTTCAGTCTGTCAAGATTTGAATGGTGCGAAGTCATCTGGTACTTGGTCCAATGGCCATCCATGTTCTACCCAGGCTAGGACTCGAGCTAGGGTGTGGTCTCGTTTGGTTTCTCTCGTGATATCTCGGGCGGTCATAGGCGGCGAGTTGAGTGTTTCAATCTGCAACGTGGTTGCCGTTGGTGCCGGATCGTCAAGAGTCTCTGGAAGCGGTGCTCGGCTTAATGCGTCGGCATGGGGAATGGCTTTCCCCGGGCGATATTGCAGGCGATAATTATAAGCAGCTAGGAATTCTGACCATCGGGTCATTCTAGGGGATAATATGTAGGGGGTTGGCTTGTCCCTGGCTTTTATCCCTAGCAACGGTTTGTGGTCAGTTATAATGGTAAATGTCCTTCCATACACATATTCATGAATTTTTTTTACAGCTGAAACAATTGCGAGGGCTTCTTTATCAATTTGTCCATAGTTCCGCTCTGCTTGTGAAAGAGTCTTCGAAAAGTATGCAACAGGGGCTTTGTTCCCATTAGGCAGTACATGGCTCAAAATGGCGCCCACCCCGAAAGGCGATGCATCGCAGGTTATAACTAACGGCAAAGTCTCGTTATACTGCATAAGTACAGAGTCAGATGTGAGCAGTTTTTTAAAATTCCGGAATGCTTGCTCTTCCCGGTAACCCCATACCCACAATGCTTTCTAATCTAATAATCGGTGTAACGGTTCAGCGACAGTTGCCTTGTGCGGTAAAAATACATTATAGAAATTAATGAGGCCTAGGAACACCTGGAGATCGGCCTTGTTGCGTGGCCTGGGAGCATTTTTGATCGCTTTTAATTTACTCTCGGTAGGATGAATGCCCTGGCGATCAATCCTGTACCCTAGAAACTCAACATTGTCAGTATACAATTGACATTTATTTTTTTTCACCCTAAGTCCGGCCTCTTGGAATATTTTTAGAACGCATTTCAAATGGTCCTGTAAGATTTTTTGGGTAGGGGCTGCAATTAATACGTCATCAAAATAAGGCACCACGCCCTTGATTCCTTGTAATAACCTTTCCATAAGGCTCTGGAAGATCCCCGGGGCTACACTAACTCCGAATTGCAATCGGGTACATTTAAAGGCACCCCTGTGCATTACAATTGTTTGGGCTTGAGCCGTTTTTTCATCCACTGGTAATTGTTGATAAGCTTGGGCTAAATCTAATTTAGCGAAAACCTTACCGCCCCCCAAGGAATGGAGGAGGTGCTGCACCACCGGAACTGGATACACATTCTGCTGTAGGGCGTGGTTCAAAGTGGCCCGGTAGTCCCCACAAATTCGGATTGACCCACCTGGCTTAATGGGTGTTACAATAGGGGTTTCCCATGGAGAGTGATCGATGGGCTTCAACACCCCTTGAGCAATTAACTTGTCAAGTTGTTCGTCGATTTTTGCTTTAAGAGCGAACGGAACTCAACGGGGCTTCAAGCGAATGGGAGCTACTTTTGGATCTAGACTGAATGATATCGGGGTCCCCTTATACTCACCTAAGCTGTCCGCTAAGATGTCGCTGAACTCAGAGATAAGGTCTTCCCCCCACTCACAACCACTGACTCGGTTCACGCCGGCCACTTCAATGCCGAGTGGCGCAAACCATTGGAGGCCTAGTAGGCTAGGCCTATCTCTATCAATGACCGTTAGAGGTAAGTACACTGTATGCTTCTTGAAGGAGACTTGGACTCCGACAATGGGGATTCGATTTCCTTGGTAGTCCTTGAGGATGAGGCATTGAAATTGGAGGTCTTGGCGTTGAATTGTAAGGATGAGTTGCTTGAGTGTCTTCCAAGACACCATCGAGAGGGACGATCCCGAGTCGACCTCCATGTGGCAAGGCTGGTTCTCGATGGCTACCGTGACCCAGATTTTCTTAGTGTCCAAAGCTGAGGTGTGACCGACAGTGATAGTATGGTGAGCCTCTTCTCTTTGCAAAGCTCGATTTCTGTAGGAGTGGTTTACTGGCTCTCGCTTTACAGGACCGTTTCCTGTCGATTGGCGATAGTTGGCCCCTTTTGAGGCCTGGCTGAGGCCTGGTAAACTGCGACAGACCCGGCCGATATGGCCTCGTTTCCCGCACTCATGGCAGAGTGCGTCGCGGAATTTGCATTCGGCCCTGGCATGGTTGGCTCCACAGCCAGCGCAAGGGCGTAAGGGCTTCGGGCGAGGGTCCCGGTTGGACCGCAGTCGATGGACCCCTTCTTCATCGCTGTCTGACGACGAAGAGAGGTCCTCATGGTGTGTTGTTGATAGCTGCCCTTCTGTGCTAGGTGAGATTTCGCTGGCCGGTGGTGGTACCGGAGTGTGGCTTCGCCGTAGTTGTGCAGCCGACTTTTTGGTTGCCTCTGCTGCCGTGACTTCGGTGATGGCGTCAGCAAGGCTGATGTCGCCTTTCGCCATCAGCTTGCTTTGCACGCCTAGTGCATCTAATCCCAGAACTATTCGATCTCTCAGTGCCTCTTCTAAATCGGCGAACCCGCAGAGGCACCCTAAATTTCAGAGGTCCGCCACAAAATCGGCCACGCTCTCCCCTTTTCATTGGTTTCTCTGATAAAACTCGTGGCGTCTCACGAGTGTAGGCATGGTTAGCGCGTAATGGTCTCTCAGGATGGGTTCGAGGTCGTCCCAGCTCATGGCTTTCACTTCTCGAGGTTTGGCGAGTGCTTTAGCCATCTTAAATACGGCTGGGCTGCAATGCGTCAGGAACAGTGCCCGCTTCTTTGCTGGTGTGGCGTCCTTCAAGTTATTTGTCTTGAGAAACATTTGGAAGCGATCCATGTAGGATTCCCAATCCTCTTGGTTCGGATTGAATGGAGCGGGTGGTACGATGCTGCCGGACATGATTCCGTTGTTGGCGTCATCTATCACGTGCTCGGTATTGCTTCCTGGCTTCTTCGATTCAGACATCTCCACATCCCACCCTCGTCGCCAGTGTTAAGTACTGAACATGCGTCGGAGTAAATGGAGACAGCCTCTGAATAGTGAACATTCAGCTCTTTATTTGCATAGTGACTTCTCAAAACAACAACAGTGAACTCTGCCTTAAAAAGGCAACCCTTGTGAGAATTGTCCAATAACGAGCTATGAACGCTAGCTCTTTTAACCAATAAGAATTCTCTGTTAAGGGCCAGTCGGATTCCTCAGAACTAATCAATCCGATCTGGCCGCCTAACAGCCAATCAGAAGTGCAGGGCCAGAACCCTGCACTTTACCTCAAGCTCATACTTTATTAACTATGGTACATACACAACAATAATGAAAATAATAATAATAATAACAACAACAATAACAATGACAATAATAACAATAATAAAAAATAACAGACTGACAAAGTTCTGGAACACAATACCCAGGATATCATGATTGTGGAGAAGAAAAAGGTGTGGATCGTCGATATTGCCATACCTGGTGACAGCAGAATCGATGAGAAACAACTTCAAAAAAATCACCAGATATCAGGACTTGAGAATCGAACACCAGAGACTCTGGTATAAATCAGTGCAAGTGATTCCAGTGGTACTTGGCACACTGGGTGCTGTGCCTAAAGACCTAGGCAAGCACTTAAAAACAACTGGTGCTGACAAGATCACCATTGGTCAGCTGCAGAAGGCCACCTTACTGGGATCTGCTCACATAATCTGCCGATACATCATGCAGTCCTAAATGCTTGGAAAGTGTTCAACTAGTGATTTGTGATATGAAACCCAGCATAGTTATCTCATTTGCTGTGTATACTTTCAAATAATAATAACAACAATAACAATAATAGTAGAATTGTATTGGCAAAAATTGGATAAATGAAAAAATTCCGATAGAAGAGGAGGTGATTAAGAAAATAATGGAATGTGCAGAAATGAGTAAATTGACATTAGCAATTAGAGAGCAAGAAGACAAAGAATATGATAAAATTTGGGATTTATTTTATCAATGGCTAGATAAGAAAATAGGGAAATAAAATATATTATAATATAAATATAACATGATAGTAATGGTAAGATAAGGTAATGATATGTTATAATTGATTATAATGAAATGAATGATATTACATATTAGGTCATATAATAGGTGAGATTTGCTCGAAAAGAATTATGTGAATTTATAATTAAAGTCTGCTAAGATGTTAATAACAATATAATGTAATAGGTATAGTTGATATATACATATAATATGAATTATAATTTAAATGTAGAAGGCTGATATTGTGCACAAAGGATATGTACCAACCGACACACCGTACAATGGAAAGATGATTTATTTGTTGTTTTATGTTTGTGCTTGTTTATGTTTGTTGTTAAAAAAAAAAAAATCCCTGACATAACAATAGTTGAAAAAAGTTTGCCTTATTCACATTGCAATACTTGGTGATGCATGAATTGTAGACATGCAGCAAGAAAAAATCACAAAGTACCAGGAATTACAAATTGAAGTTGAGCGACTTTGGAAAAAGAAATCATGTGTTATCCCAATTGTAATTGGAGTCCTTGGAGCAATACCTAAAGGGCTACCTCGCTATTTGGAAATTCTGAATTTATCAGACTCGAATACCCTGATTCTACAAAAAAAGCACCCTACTTGGAACAGCTTATGTTGTGTCCGCGAAATGATGCCAGGAGTCGGTGACTTAGTGCAAAGCTCTTTATTGGCAAGTTGGAACCGAACTGGCGAAAGGAAAAAAGCCTGCGGCTTTTATTCCTTTCGCCGCCGCGGCTGCGTCCAATGGCACCGCTTTGAATCTCCCACGGTCCGAATGGACCAATCGCGGGAGATTCTTAGCGAGCCAATCGGCGCGGCTCGCCTGACCAATCGGAGAGCCCCGCGCTTTGGCCAATCAAAGCGCAGGGATCTCGAGTATGTTAATGAAGGACAGAACACCCCTCCCCTCTTGGTTCAGTCCTTACGTTGCGTAGTCACGTAGGTAGGCAGGGCTCCGTCTGGTCCTTCTTGACCTACGCAACTCAGTTGTAGGCTGGATCCCGGCCGGTTCGGTCGGGATCTCCGCTGCTCCTGCTGCCGTCGTGGGAACCGGCTGGTCGATCGGGCCGGTCCTTTCTCCGTAGCTCCCTCCTGGGCCTTCCGGGTTGGTTGAGCTACGGGTTTCGCTGCTCCCGCTCGGTCTTTCCGGGTCGGTCGAGCTGTCTTGGCTGTTCCTTCCTGGCGAGGGGTCGTGATGGCTGCTTTCCGGTGAGTACTGCTGGTTTATTTTTCTTTGGATTCGGTCCCCTGGGTATTCCCTCCCCCCTTGGTTTGTGTTGTGGGGATTGGTTTCGCTTGTTTGTGCGTCGGTGGTTTGTTGGTTGGTGGTTCTTGACCTGAGTTGGTCGATGTGGCGTTTCCACGCTCGTCCGTCTGCTGTTTGTAGCCGGTACGAGTGTGGGCCTGTTGCTTGTGTGATGACGGCTGGGATCCATAGCGGGTCTCCCGTCAGGTTCTTTGCGTATACGGAGTCCCCGGGTGCGAAGGTTCGTTGTTTGCTGTTTGAGTCTGGGGGCCTCTCTGCGTTATACGTGGGGTGTAACCTGTCGAGTGGGGACCTTAGTTTTCTGCCCATTAGTAGTTCGGCTGGGCTTTTATTGGTTGTGATATTTGGGGTTATGTGTTGTGTGAAGAGTAGTTTGTTTATTTTTTCCTGGATCTCCCCGTGGTCTATTTTCCAGATGGTCTTTTTAGTGAATTGGACCATCCGTTCCGCCCTACCGTTCGCCGCCGGGTGCGCCGGTGCTGTCAGCGCGTGGCGGATGCCCCTTTCCGCTAGGAATTTTTCAAATTCCAGCAAGGTGAACTGGGGCCCATTGTCGGAGACGACGACGTCTGGGAGGCCGTGTGTTGCAAAGAGTTTGCAGAGTTCCTTGATCACGGCCTCCGTGGTTGTCGTCTTCATGTTGCTTACCTCCAGCCAGTTGGAGTAAGCGTCAACTGTTATGAGGAAGGTGTGTCCTTTTGTGGGCCCGGCGAAGTCTATATGGATCCTAGACCAAGGTCCCCTTGGGGTTTCCCACTCTAGGACGGGTGCTGTGGGTGGGCTTGGCCTAGTTTCCTGGCATCGTTGGCACCTAGCTACCCAGGCCTCTATTTGTTTGTCCATCCCTGGCCACCAAGCGTAACTTCTGGCCAGGGCTTTAGTCCTCACGATGCCAGGGTGCCCCTCGTGTAGCAGTTCCAAAACCTTCCCCTGTAGCTTTTCCAGAATGACCACCCTGTCCCCCCATAGTATGCACCCTTTTAACAAAGAGAGTTCTGTTTGGCGGTTCCGGAACGTTTTGACGGACTCGTCGTTGTCCCTTTCCGGCCACCCTTTCTCCACCCAATGCTGCACCCGCGCCAGACGTTTGTCTTTATTAGTCTCTCGGGCAATGTCTGACGCGGTTATGGGCAGGTTGGGTAGAGTCTCTATACTGAGGGTGGTCGTCGTGGGTGCTGGGTCAGTGTCGGGTTCCGGTAGTGGCGAGCAGCGAGCGGCTTAAGGCGTCTGCATGGGAGATCATCTTACCCGGTCTGTGTATGAGTTCGTAGTTGTAGGCTGCCAGGAACTCGGACCACCTTGTCATTCGGGGAGACAGAATGTTCGGGGTGGCCCGGTTTCCTGCAAGGATTCCCAGCAGCGGCTTGTGATCCGTTATGATGGTGAAAGTCCGGCCGTAAAGGTATTCGTGGAATCGTTTTACGGCAGCAACTATAGCCAGAGCCTCTTTGTCCAGTTGGCTATAGTTCCGCTCTGGTTTGGTGAGGGTCCTTGAAAAGAATGCGACGGGCGCTTCTTTTCTGTCGGGGAGGGTATGGCTGAGGACAGCGCCGACGCCGAAAGGTGATGTGTCGCATGTGACTGCCAGAGGTAGGGTCTCGTTGAATTGTATGAGGACGGCATCGGAGGTGAGGAGGTCCTTCGTTCTTTGGAAGGCGGCTTGCTCGCGTTTCCCCCAAGTCCAGGTCACCGCCTTGTCCAGGAGCCTATGCAAGGGCTCCGCCGCCGTCGCCTTTTGGGGTAGGAAAACATTGTAAAAGTTCAGTAACCCCAAGAACGCCTGTAGCTCAGTCTTTGACTTGGGGTTGGGGGCTTCTTTGATGGCCTTGATTTTTTTGCTTGTGGGGTGAATGCCGTGACGGTCTAGGAGGTAGCCCAGGAATTCTACTTGTTCCGTGCATAGCTGGCATTTCTCCTTCTTGACTTTTAGTCCGGTCTCTTTAAATTTAGTTAGGACCTCCCTTAGTCGACCCTCTAGTTCGGCTTGGTTGGCTGCCGACACTAGGACGTCGTCGAAGTAAGGTACCACCCCCTTGATACCTTGCAATAGTCTCTCCATTAGGCTTTGGAATATGCCCGGTGCCACGCTGACTCCGAATTGGAGTCGATTGCATTTGAATGCCCCCCGGTGGGTGACAATGGTCTGCACTTCTGCCGTTTGCTCGTCGACCGGCAACTGTTGGTATGCCTGGGCGAGGTCGAGCTTGGCGAAAACCTTGCCCCCTCCCAGTGAGTGCAGTAGGTGTTGTACTACTGGGACGGGGTAGGCGCTTTGTTGCAGCGCGCCATTTAGGGTGGCCTTATAGTCTCCACAAATCCTCACCGACCCATCGGGCTTGATCGGGGTGACTATGGGGGTCTCCCACCGGGCGTGGTCTATGGGCTGCAGGACCCCTTGTTTGACGAGCTTGTCAATTTGCTCGTCTATCTTGGGTTTCAGTGCGAATGGCACCCGCCTTGGTTTCAGGCGTTTTGGGGGGACGTTAGGGTCTAGGTCAAAAGATATAAGGGGCCCTCGGTACTTGCCTAGGTTTCCGTCGAAGACCTCTTGGAATTCCCGGGCCAGTTGCTGCTCCCAGCTGTCGTCGGTGACGTGGTCGACTCCCGTGAGTGCTATGTCGAGCAGGGCGAACCATTGCAGTCCCAGTAGGCTTGGGCGGTCGCGGTCGACAATCGTTAGGGGAAGTCGTTCGGTGCGCCCCTTATAAGTGATGTTAAAGCTTTTGGTGCCGACTACCGGGATGCGGTTTCCCTGGTAGTCCTTTACAATGAGTCTCTGGCTGTCTACGTTCCTCCTTTGGAGGGTAGGCACCAAACGCTTTATCTCATGCCATGCAATCATGGAGAGGTAGGACCCGGAGTCCACCTCCATTTTGCATGGCTGGCCCTCGATGCATACCTCTACGTGGACCTTCCGGACGTCGTTGGTGATGGCGTGGCCGATGGTGACCGTCTGGTGGGTCTCCTCTCTCTGCCGGTTGTCGCCGCCTTGCGAGGATCGTCCGTTCCGGTCCCATCGGCTGTCCGAGGGGCGAACTCTGGTCCGGGGTGGTGTGCTTTCTCTCCTCCAGTCGCTCTGGTCCCATCGTGCCGGGCTGCGATTTTTCTTCAGGCGGCAGACACGGGCGATGTGTCCCTTCTTGTCGCAATGCCGGCAGATCGATTCGAAAAACCGGCATTCCGACCTGGGGTGGTCGCCGCTGCAGCCGGCACAGTTGGTCCTCGACTTACGACCTCGCCGGTTCCGTGGGTCGCGCCCTGTCTGTAGTCGATGGATATCCTCTTCGTCATCGGAAGTGTCCGATGCCAAGTGGAAATCGCCCTGGTGGGTGGTCGTCTCGGGTTTGGGCTCGGTCGACCTCGCCGGGTTGTTGTTTCCGCTGCGGTCCCCAGCGTTCGGTTTGCGCATGCGGTTGGTGGAAGTTCGGGTTGCTTCGGCGGCTGCGGCTGCGGTGAGGGTGTCTGCTAGACTGATGTTGCCCTTGGCCATCAGCCGGCTCTGGAGGACGGGGTCCCACAAACCGAGCACGATTCGGTCTCGCAGGGCGTTGTTTAGGTTATCAAATTCGCAGAGCCCCCCTAAATGCCGCAGCTCGGCGACGAAGTCGCTGAAGCTCTCACCCAACCTCTGGTCCCGCTGGTAGAACTCGTTGCGCCGGATCAGGATGGGTACCTCTGGAGTGTAGTGCCGCCGAAGTATGGGTTCGAGGACGTCCCAGTCCATCGTGGTGGTATCGGCGGGTTTGGCCAGCGCTTTGGCCATCTGGAAGACCTCGGTCCCGCAGTGGGTCAAGAAGACGGTGCGTTTCATTGGGCCGGAGGCGTCCTTTAGGCCGGTGCGCTCGAGGTACATGCGGAATTGGTCGGCGAACGATTCCCAGTCCTCGGTGGCGGGGTTGAAGGGTGCGGGTGGTGCGATTTTCGCCATCTCGGTGGTTCGTCTGGCTTCCGTCGGACACGTGGTTCGGTTCAGGGTCTGGATCGCATCCTCGTCGCCAGTGTTGTGTCCACGAAATGATTCCAGGAGTCGGTGACTTAGTGGAAAGCTCTTTATTGGCAAGTTGGAACTGAACTGGCGAAAGGAAAAAAGCCCGCGGCTTTTATTCCTTTCGCCGCCGCGGCCGCGGCCAATGGCACCGCTTTGAATCTCCCGCGGTCCGAATGGACCAATCGCGGGAGATTCTTAGCGAGCCAATCGGCGCGGCTCGCCTGACCAATCGGAGAGCCCCGCGCTTTGGCCAATCAAAGCGCGGGGATCTCGAGTATGTTAATGAAGGACAGAACAGCTTATATCCTCCGAAGCTACCTGAACAGATCCTAGGTCCTTGGTTAGGACTTGAACTGTTGAGCTACCAACCAGCCCCAAAGGTTGTGAATCTCACCAAAGATTAACCACCATAATAATTCAGACACTTTTAACAGCATCAAACATCCACATCTGCCTATTCTAGGTCTTTGAGAAGGACTTGATAAATGGACAAAAATGCCAAATCCAGTCTGAACCTCTGGCCGAACCATAAATTCAAATATAGGAACAAAATCAACAAGTTTTTGTTTTAAATATTTGTTACAACTCACCACGGATTAGAAACCCAAAGCACATTGGACTAAAGGCAGGGCACATTTTCACTTATTTCAGTTTAAATTCACATCGTGAGGTAACAGCAGGCTGTAGAATTTAGGCTGCAAATGGGATTCGGTCATGTGCATTCAAATCCTTTCTTAAGCATAAAAGCTAAGTAAATTTGGACATTCTCTGCCAGGGCAATCCAACTGGTGGAACTGTTGTTTTAGGAGGAAGAGGGAACATTGTGTACTCCCTTTTGTGTTGTATAAAATAAAAGAGAGAAGGGAATAAATCCAATTAAAAAAAAAAGCTGAATGGTTAAGAGAAAGATTGTACTGTAGGGTTGTTGTTTTTTTGTGTTGTTGAGATGTTTGTAAGATCTGACTTGTTTTTCTTCCTTTAAATGAATGTTATTAGTATTTGCCATATAGTATTTGTCTTTTTAAAAGGGACTAGAGAGAACAAATTTTGGCCTTATTTGAAATCATGATTCCAAAGCTGTAAGAATCTTCATGATTTAGAATTCAGAACAATTTTTGAAGTCCTCTCAATTTCTTTCATGGTTTAGGAAGATCCATGTCAGGATAAAATTTACCTACATGCATGCACAACTTGTAATTTTTCAGTCCAGATGGAAGTGCATTACCATTCCATGAGCACAAATGGTATAAAATTATCCTTATTCTGGAGTAAGATTCAAGAATATCATAGAAAGGGTGCTCCTAAGAGCACTTTCTTATGTGAAAGTAGAAAGCAGGAAAAAAAAAAAAAGAATTATACTTTCCTGGGAAGGACACTGCCAGGCCTGTTTTTCTACCAGCTAACTTTTACTTCAACATTCATAAACCAATGTTTTCATGCATGCAGAAAGTTTAATCCTTCAGTACATATGTATAAACAAGGAGATATGCTAAGTGTAAATGACGAAGGTTTGTACCCAATTAAAGCTTGTCAGGTGACTCATCAAAAGTCACAGGGAACAATAAACCCTGAATCCGAAACCATTGTAAGGCTTGGATGCTTCCCTGCCTCTTTTTGGTTTTCTAAATCTTTCTCAATTGTAATATTAGAGTGATTTCATGCTTGTCGTCATGATGTTGGTAATGCGTTACTAATGTCAGGATCAATTAATCAACAAAATAGACACCTAACATCAAAAACATCGTCAAAAAAGCACAACAAAGAATGTTCTGTTCTGTGCCAACTCAGCAAGCTCAAACTGTCCAAGGAGCTGCTGATACAGTTCTGCAGAGGAACTATTGAGTCTATCATCTACACCTCCATAATGGTCCGGTTTGGTTCTGCAACCCAACAGGACAGACACAGACTTCAGAGGATAATTAGGACTGCAGAAAAAACAATTACTACCAACCTGACTTCTATCAAGGACCTGTATACTGCACGAATCAAAAAGAGGGCTGTGGAAATATCTACAGACCCCTCACATCCTGGACATAAACTGTTTCAACTCCTACCCTGAAAACGATGCTATAGAGCACTGCACATCAGAACAACTAGACACAAGGACAGTTTTTTCCCCAAACGCCATCACTCTGTAAAGAAATAATTCCCTCAACACTGTCCAACTATTTAGAATCTGCACTACTATTAATTTTAATCTTCTCATCACTCCTTATCACCCATCACCTCCCATTATGACTGTAATGTTATCACTTGTATCCTTACGGTTTTTATTGACTGTTTCCTAGTATGATTTGATTGTCTATTTGTACTCTGTGACTATTTTAAGTGTTGTACCGCATGATTGTTGACGAATGTATCTTTTATTTTTGTCTTGCATATGCACCAAGACAAATTCCTTGTTTGTCTAATCACACTGAGCCAATAAAGAATTCAATTATCCTGCCTGTCGCTCCTGTCTCCTAACAAAACATGTTCTTACTGGTCTGTGTCTCTGTATTTGGTAAGTGCCAAATGGCCAGTTCATGATATGGTCTACTCTTACTTTCTTGGATGTTGACACCTTCCCCTTGACATCCTCTCTCTAGCATCTACATGACAATCAAGGTGTTGCAAAGCTTGACTCTCCTGGGTGGTTTCTACAATTATGCAATTCCATCATTGCATACTTTCCTTCACCTGTGCAATCAACTTTTCAAAATAGAAACTGGAAGCTAAAACTCTTGCTCTTCCCTCACCCCATTTAATAGAAGACTGGTGTTCTCTTCCATTACTATATTAGCCATCACATAATTTAGCTGAACTATTAGATCAGGGGTCTTCAAACTTGACAGCTTTAAGATTTGTAGCCTTCAACTCCCAGAATTCCTCCTCCAGTCATGTTAGCTTGGGAATTCTGGGAATTGAAGTCCACAAGCCTTAAATTTGCCAAGTTTGAAGACCCTTGTATTAGATGATCCCAGCACTCGTGGTGTTCAGGTTTTATTAGGTCACGTGAAGACAAATTAAGGCTGCTGTTGCCTCTTGGGACTCTATTACAGCCAGGACTGCTGTGATTTTGCAACTGCTTCTTTGCCTGTCAATAAAATTGATTTACAGGTTGGAAGCTGGGGAGAAGTATAGTGTCTTCACTCAAGGAAATGAAACCCACAGGCAATCAATGGCAATAGTATTGTTTCCCTGAATCCATAGTCCCAATTTCGAGAAAAGGCAAACGGAAGAAATCTCCACTCAAAGGTGATCTGACAGACAGAGGCAGAATAAAAGCCAGAAAATAGATTGGCTCTTTGAGAATTCCTCTCTGGATAAAGATGGGGCTTGAGATTGCCCACAAGTGCCCCAAACAGTTGCTTCTTGCAAGGAGACCATAAGATAGTGATCTCTGGTAGGTTTAGAGCTCTGGGAGACAAGGGGATAAATATTTTGCTCAACTCAGTTCACATACTTTTATGATCGCTTTTGGAAATTGCTTGTTAACTTACTTTTGAGCTATTAAAACCTGCTTCAATTGGCAGATTTTTACAACACCTGGGGAGCTTCTATCAGGCCTTAGCAAAAGGAGTTTTACAATGTTAAAGACTTTTTTTCTGAAATAAACAACCAAAGTGTGATTAAAACATTGATTTTAGAAAGTCACAAATTAACTAAGTGTCCAGGTAAATTTGAAATAAGATTTGAGAATTACAAGACTCCTTCGCATAGGAAAATAATTTTGTTTTTATTTTATTTTTTTTAAAAAGAAACAGTTGAAGGGAAAAAAGCACTTTTAAAAATTTGACTTTTTAAAAATACAGAATAAGAACAAAATATTTTAACGTGATATTTTGAAGGACAAATTTTTGAACAAAGGACCCTGGAGTTAATTTTAAGTGGGACTGTTTCTCTGGGTAAAAACTTTGTGTCCAATAAGATATGGAAGAGGAACAAAGACTGAGATTGATCTGAAAATAAACTTAAAAATGACAAGCTGTAAGAACGATGTTCTTACATAAAAGCAGAAATTGGCTGATCGCTTAATAATTGAAAGGGATGTACAAATAACATACCAAGAGAATGAATTAGTTAATTTCCAAGATTGGATTTACAAAAGAGGCTGGTTCCAGCTTTCAAGAAGTTTGTGGAAACCAAAACCATTCCAGAGACCTAAGGGAGGAGGGAAACGATCCACCCTTCTGAATTATTTGCCAATAAAACCAGATAGAAGTTGACTGAGTTCAGATGACATCAATCCTGTTGTCCTGTTGTTCACAGCTCAGGTATTAGTGGAAATGTCCTTAACATCTTATAAGCCTAAAATTTATATATATATATATGTATTTGTGTGTGTATGTGTGTGTGTGTGTGTATGGTATTCAGCTTTGTTCGGGTATTTCCCCACGTCATTTTAGTTGTGCTTTTAAATTACATGGGAGAAAACCCGAATAACCAAAGATCCACATACAAATACCTGCGAGAACCTCAGAAAACAAATATATATATATATACATATACATATACATATACATATACATATACATATACATATACATATACATATATATATATATATATATATATATATATATATATATATATATATAAGCTGAATGCCAGATATATATATATATATATATATATATATATATATATATATGTATATGTATATGTATATGTATATGTATATGTATATGTATATGTATATGTATATGTATATGTATATGTATATGTATATGTATGGCATTCAGCTTTATATATATATATGTATATGTCTGGCATTCATATATATATGTCTGGCATTCAGCTTTGTTCGGGTATTTTCCCACGTCATAGTAGTGGTGCTTTTAAAGTTGTGGCAACATTTCAGCAGAATCTCATCTGCCATCATCAGGCTTCTGAAAAGTGTTCGTCTGCTATATATATATATAGCATTCAGCTTTGTTCGGGTATTTTTTAAATACCCGAAATTTAAAATATTTAAATTTAAATTTAAAATACCCGAACAAAACTGAATGCCAGACATGTAAGTATCCGCGAAAACTTAAGAAAACATATGTTTTCTTAAGTTTTCGCGGGTACTTACATGTCTGGCATTCAGCTTTGTTCGGGTATTTTCCCACGTCATAATAGTGGTGCTTTTAAAGTTGTAGCAACGTTTCAGCAGAACCTCATCTGCCATCATTAGGCTTCTGTATAGTGTTCATCTGTGAGTCAGACTTTTACAGTGGTTTCAGATTTAAATTTGGGGCAGCCTATTGCTGTGACAAAATGGTTTTTTCTACCTCCTGATTGGTTGAGAGTCTTGGTCTGTGTTACTAATTACTAGAACCAAACACCTGGTAGACAAGACACACATTAAGACTGAACTATGCACCCTGACTAAAATATTGACAGCCAACGGCTTCCACAAAAGCAAAATCACCAACTTGATCCACAAAAACACACTGAGACATAATAGAGACCCAGAAGATGAACAGACCTATGGAACAGCTGTCCTGCCCTACATAAGAGGCACTACAGACAAAATTAGTAAGATTCTATACAGACACCACATCAAGACTGCCTTCAAAACAGACAGAAAAATAGCAGCCATCCTCAGGAACCCCAAAGACAAAATTGATCTGGAAAACCAAGGCATATATGAAGTCCCCTGTGCATCATGCCCGGCCACATACATTGGACAGACCAATAGAAGAATAAGCACCCACCTGGATGAACACAAAAATGCAGTCAAAAAGCTGGAACACACTTCCTCACTCGTCCAATACATGGAAGCCACAGGTCATAGCATCAACTTCAATGGCACCAAAACCCTAGCCACCATAGAAAATCCCAGCCACAGAATCATCAGAGAAGCCATTGAGATTGAAAAAAGACCAGAAAGCATGAACAGAAGAGATGATTCCACCAAGCTGTCAATCATTTGGAAGCCTGCACTCACAAACAAAAAAATCTCCACACCACAAGCCAGGCAAACACCTGGGCACAAACAGATCCTCCCTGACACCTCCAGCTCAAACACACCCCAACCAGGCACCCAGATGAAACCCAGCTTCCTAACAAATGATAGCCGTCCATTTACCCGAAGCCAAGCTGCACTAAAGGCCTCCAATAAAGTAACACAATGTTGCCAGCCAATCAAGATACAAAAAGAGCCCCCCCCCAAAAAAACAGACAGAAGATATTAGTAGCAGAACACAGCAAACTCCAAGACCAATAAACACAGACCAAGACTCTCAACCAATCAGGAGGACGAAAAAACCATTCTGACACAGCAATAGGCTGCCCCAAATTTAAATCTGAAACCACTGTAAAAGTCTGACTCACAGACAAACACTATACAGAAGCCTGATGATGGCAGATGAGATTCTGCTGAAATGTTGCTACAACTTTAAAAGCACCACATGGGAAAATACCCGAACAAAGCTGAATGCCAGACATGTAAGTACCCGCGAAAACTTAAGAAAACATATATATATATATATATATACACACACACACACACACACATACACATACTATATACTATATATATATACTATATATATATATATATACAATATATATATTATATATACTATATACACACACACACACATACTATATACTATATACTATATATATATACTATATATATATATATGGATCTTTGGTTATTCGGGTTTTCTCCCGCATAAGATTTTCCAAAAACCCGAAAGATTTTCCGAAAACCCGAATAACCAAAGATCCACATACAAATACCTGCGAGAACCTCAGAAAACATATATATATATATTATATATACTATATATACTATCTATCTATCTATCTATCTATCTATCTATCTATCTATCTATCTATCTATCTATCTTTATATCTTTAGTTATTCGGGTTTTCTTCCGCGTAAGATTGGAAGTATCTAGGCAACGTTTCGATGAAGTCTCATTCATCATCTTCAGGCTTGGTCTTCAGCTCTGTGCTTCTCAGAGTGATCTGAGCTTGTAGCTGCTTCTTCCTTTTAACTGCTAGTAGGGGTGTGACTTGATTGGGTGGGGGCTTGGCTGTGTTCTGATTGGGTGGGGGGGTGTTCTCATTGGTTGGGGGTTTTGATGTGTTCTGATTGGTTGGGGGGTTGGCCGTGTATTGATTGGCTGGAGGTGTGTTCTGTTCAGGTGGGGGCCTTGGTTGTGCTCAGGTTAGTCTTAGTTGCTGGGGGATTTGAGCTGGTGAGCTGTGATCTTGCTGTTTGGCTTCGAGTTCGTGGTCGTGCTGCATCTTCATGGTGGGGGTCAGTTCGCTTCATGTATGGCTCGGAGGGGTTTGAAGTGGGTAGTGATGCAGCTATGGTGCGGCTTCTGGTCTGTGGTTGTGTCTCATCTTCTGTGTGTGTGTGAGTCTGCTTTTTATGTGGAAGTGTGGTGGTGGTATCTTGTGTGGCCCTCGTGGGTGTGGGTCTGGTGTCATTCTTCATGTTAGGTACTCATCTGTTCATGAGGGTGGGTTTCCAAATGGCTGGTAGGCGGGAAGTGTCATCTCTTTTATTAATGCTGTGTGGGCATTTTTCTATCTCTATGGCTTCTCTGATTATTCTGAAGAAGCATCTGCAAGCTCACATCACTTTGAGAAGCACAGAGCTGAAAACACAAGCCTGAAGATGATGAATGAGACTTCATCAAAACGTTGCCTAGATACTTCCAATCTTACGTGGGAGAAAACCGGAATAACCAAAGATCCACATACAAATACCCGCGAGAACCTCAGAAAACATATATATATGTTTTCTTCATGTATATATATTTATACATGAAGCGAACTGACCCCCACCATGAAGATGCAGCACGACCACGAACTTGAAGCCAAACAGCAAGCTCACAGCTCACCAGCTCAAATCTCCCAGCAACTAAGACTAACCTGAGCACAACCAAGCCCCCACCTAAACAGAACACGCCTCCAGCCAATCAGAACACAGCCAACCCCCCAACCAATCAGAACACAGCCAAACCCCCAACCAATGAGAACACACCCCCACCCAATCAGAACACAGCCAAGCCCCCACCCAATCAAGTCACACCCCTACTAGCAGTTAAAAGGAAGAAGCAGCTGCAAGCTCAGATCACTCTGAGAAGCACAGAGCTGAAGACTAAGCCTGAAGATGGTGAATGAGACTTCATCGAAACGTTGCCTAGATACTTCCAATCTTACGTGGGAGAAAACCCGAATAACCAAAGATCCATATATATATATATATATGGAGATATATATATATGAAAACAGAATGTTTAATTCAACTACATATGCTAGTTTCAAACTAGGGGAAGCCAGATTTGCTTAGTGACCTCATGATTTGCTTAACGACTACACTGATTAGCTGTACTAGGGCAAAAAAAGTGGGGGGTGTAATTGGCTGCAGCTCACTTAATAACCGCCTTGTTTATCAAGGGAAATTCCGCTCCCAACTGAGGTTGTTAAGTTGAAGAGAAAGGCTATTTGTCAAAAAGAAAGAATCGAAGATGCTGACAGGAAACAAAGCAATTGCATTTCCTCATGGAAAGGAAAAACTTTGATAAAAATTTGAAATAAAAATTGGCAACTTTAGTCATGCTGGCTGTTGAATTCTGGGAGTTGAAGTCCACAAGCCTTAAAGTTGCCAAGATTGTATATACTCCTGGTCTAGATAAATCTTCAAGCTTATCATGAAAAGAATAATTTTGTGGGAAGAGCCATAATTCTACTTCTGGCAGTTCTTGAAACCCAAATCATCTGTATTCAGTTATCTTCCATCTGACTTTATTGGCCAATAATTCAAAACTACTTCAAATAAATACCAAAGTTTAGATTTATGTATTTAGAGGGAAAATGCAAATCAATCTTGGGAGGGAGAAGGTGTTCTTAATAAGGGCTTGGACCCTATGAACCTTTCCCTGCCCTCCAACACTGGCATTCTGTTATATAAACTTGACTGCCCCAGCCCAGATGAAAAGTTGGCAACATGAATACAAAACACTCATCGAAGCTAAACAAGAGGTTTTGCACACGGTGCCATTCCTTTTTGCCTTCGTCTTTTTGTAGGCAGAAATTAGGAATAGCTATGCCCCAATTCCAAGAAAGTTACAACATTCTTACATGGCCTTATCTGTGGAATCATTGGACAGCTTTGGAATTTTTTTCCCCTTTTTGGGCATTGACGTTCTGCATCCTGAGTCTGTTTTTGAAAGAATGCTGGGACACTGAAAGGTTTGATTCATCAACAATATATTTTAATTATTTTATTTGGCCTGCTGCCTGAGATTGTTTTAGTCAGTATCTTCCTTTTAAAAAATAAGTACATGTAAATATATGTATGTATCTATATATGATGTATGTATGTCTGCATCCATCCATCATCCATCCATCCATCCATCCGTCCATCTATGTATCTATCTATCTGTCAACTTTCAAGAATCTTTTTTCTGCTTGTCTTTCCAGTTGCCATAGAAACGGAGGTGGGGTAGAATAATTGGGCTTTGTTGGTTGAAGGGTGCTGGAAGTTTAAGTTGGTGAAATGTAAAAGTTGGGATGTTTTCTGGAGTATGCTTACTTGCTCACTGCACAGACCTAGCCTCTTATCCAAGCCAAGGTCAACCATCTTGATGTTTGAAACACTGCCTGAAGATGTCCCATATGACATTATCCACATCTGAGATTGGATGGCCAGTTTGAACGATTGGGGGTGGGAACATGGGCATAACTTTCTGTATGTGATTTTCGCACCTATTGCCTCAGATCTTGTATTCTTCTGATGCTACCACTTCAATTTTCAGTAAAAGTCCTTTTCTTTATAACAATGGAGTCTTAAGGTTTTCTTTCTTGGATTTTGAATGAACCCTCACCTGACATTATCTATCTTTCTGTCCATCTATCATATCTATCACCTATCTATCTATCCATCCATCCAATCTATTATAACTATCATCTATCTATCTACCTATCATTTATCTATGTATCTAATCTATCCATCCATCTAATTGATTATATCTATCATCTATTTATCTATCATCTATTTATCCATCCATCCATATAATCCATCATATCTATCATCTATCCTTCGTATCTATCTATCCATTCATCCATCCAATCTATATCTATCTATTTATCTATCTATAAATCATTTACCTATGATCTAGTCTATCCATCCATCCATTGTATGTATCATATCTATCTGTCCATTCATCCATCTAACCTATCCTATCTATCTATCTATCTATCTATCTATCTATCTATCTATCTATCTATATCTATCATTTATCTATGATCTAATCTATCCATCTAATCGATCATATCTATCATCTATCTATCTACCTATCATTTATCTATGTATCTAATCTATCCATCCATCTAATTGATTATATCTATCATCTATTTATCTATCATCTATTTATCCATCCATCCATCTAATCCATCATATCTATCATCTATCCTTTGTATCTATCTATCCATTCATCCACCCACCCATCCATCCAATCTATCACAACTATCATCTATCCTATCTATCTATCCACCCACCCACCTAATCTCTATCTATCTATTTTTCTATTTTTCTATCTATCTATCTATCTATCTATCTATCTATCTATCTATCTATCTATCTATCATTTATCTATGATCTAATCTATCCATCTAATCGATCATATCTATCATCTATCTATCCATCCATCCACCTATCCACCCATCCATTCATCCAATCTATCATATCATCAATCCTATCTATCCATCCATCCATCCATCCAATCTATATCTATCTATTTATCTATCTATAAATCATTTACCTATGATCTAGTCTATCCATCCATCCATTGTATGTATCATATCTATCTGTCCATTCATCCATCTAACCTATCCTATCTATCTATCTATCATCTATCTATCTATCTATCTATCCATCCATCCATCCATCCATTTAATCTATCATATTAATCAATCTGTCTGTCTGGCTGTCCCTAGAGTGTATATGTATGTTATCCAAATATTTAATTGATTCAAAGATAGGACCTGTATGCTTCTATTCCTTATTATTTGTTTCCGCCAGGATACTTTACATTCCATCAGCAGCAATGAGAATTTAAAAATGAGCTACTTCCTGTGTTCTTGGATTCAATCTGCTCAAATACTAATGGAATAGAAATCCAGAATTTTAGAAGAAAAATACGGAAACAATGCAGCCCACTTGATTCAAGGAATTTACAAAATATGGGAAAATTTGTTGGTTTTGCCAATATCACCAAGCCGCTACTTTTACATTTGTCAAGTGGATTACAGCAGATGATAGATGGTCATTTTTTGTTCAATGGTGCTTCAAAAGATACAGGAGATTCTCGACTTATGATAATTGGGCCCAAAAGTTCTGTTGTTAAGTGAGACATTTGTTAAGTGAGTTTTGTCCCATGTTACAGCCAGTTGTTAAGTGAATCATTGCAGTTGATAAGTTAGTAACATGGTTGTTAAGTGAATCTGGCTTCACCATTTGGCAAACTTTTGGCAAACTTTTGCTCATCAAAAGTTTGCCAAAAGTGATCCAATGACCCAGCAACAGTCCTAAGGATGAACCAGTTGCCAAGCATCTGAATTTTGATCACACCATCATGACAATACTACAAAGGTTGTAAGTGCAAAAGGTGGTCGTAAGTCACTTTTTTCAGTGCCGTTGCAACTTTGAATGGTCACTAAAGGAATGGTGATAAGTTAAGGACTACCTGTACACTGTACTTGTTTTAGATATGAACTGAAAGGTTCATCTGGATTATGGAAGGTTAATGCCATTTAAACAAGGAACAAGTCGTGTTCCTTCTCTACTAATCACTTCTTCTTCTGATACTTTTCAGGTTCCTCTTACTAAATTGTGATTATTAGAAATTAACCAGACTCTCTAAAAAGGGGAAGGACTATTTGTTCCTTGAATTCTAATGTGATATTTAAAACATGGAGGAGGAAGGAGAAGAAGGGGAGAAGGAAGAAGAGGAAAATACATTTATTTTGTTGTTTACTCTTTTGTATCTCCAACTGCAAGTACTGCATCCAAGTGCATGCAAGTACTGTTTGGCGCAATCACCAAACCTGTAGTGGAACAGGTAGGATCCCACTGCTGCCTAGGATCAGGTGATCAAAATTCAGATGCTTGGCCACTGAATTTACGTATTTACGACGGTTGCAGTGTCCCGGGATCACATGATCCCTTTTTTGGTGGGGTGACCTTCTGCCAAGCAAAGTCAATGAGGAAGCCGGTTTCCCCTCACAAATCAGGTTACTAACTCGTCAACTGCAGTGGTTAATTTAACAATTGTGGGAAGAAAAGCCGTAAAATTTGGGGGGGTGGGTGGGGGGAAGCTCAATTCACAAATGCCTCACTTTTTAACCACAGAAATTCTGGCCTCCGCTGTGGCCACAGGTCGAGCAATCCCTGCATTGGACACACACAACAAAGCTTCGCTGCTTGCTAAGCACAGAATCTTGAAGGCATTTTTTAATGGGTCGCTATCCAATGAGTATACAACAGAGGAATGTCTTTGAATGTTTGAGATGGTCACATTGAGGCTAGGAAAACACTGAAAGGATGAAAGGATAGCAGGAATAACAAAAAACAAAGTTCAATTGAATGGAAGAACACAGGATATCCAGCCCTTTAAAAATATCAACAAACTGTGATGTCAGGTCTATCCTAAACATTTGCTCTCAATTTGAGCTCGTGAACAAGACAAAACCCATCGTATGCAAGAGGATATCAGCACGAGGCCTTTGTCGGCAGATACCAACCTACGGGATGGGCAAAATAAACAAAGAACCACCTCAGAATGTAGTGAAAATAACAAAGGCAATAAAATGAAACAAGGCAGTAAGAATTCGTAATGGGTCCACCCAGTGGTGGGATTTAACAGGTGTAGCAACTGGTTCGGTGAGCGCACGCTTTCCACGCACGCACTCTGTTTGAAAATAGCAAGAAAGCTTACTTTGTTCTACAGCCCCAGTGAGTAACAACAGCTGAAGCATGGCAGTCCTCACTGCCACGCCGATCAGCTGGGCTTCAAACAAAGGATATAGGACAGCATAGCGCAGGGGCGGGTACAGTGGTGGGATTCTGTGGGCGTGGTTTGATGGGTGCGGCAGGGGAAGGATACTGTAAAATTCCCATTCCTGCCCCAACTCACTAATCTGCTTTCCAGCTCCGTTCTCCTGTGCAGGGCAACCAAAGAAGTCCCAGATGATCAACTGGGACTCGGGAGGCAGAGAATAGATGGGGGCGGGGCCAGTCAGAGGTGGGATTTGCTGGTTCTCTGAACCACTCAAAATTTCCACTACCGGTTCTCCAGAAGTGGTCAGAACCTGCTGAATACCTACCTCTGGGCGGGTGGATGGTACTTGTTTGCCCAAACCGGTCCCTACTGGCTGAATCCCACCCCTGGGTCCACCTAACAATTAGAACAGAGCACAGTATCTTCTGAGCAAAGCAGCCACATGATAGAAAAGTCCTTCAAGCATCAACGTGCATAAAATGCAAAAGCCACAAATGTCTGTGGAAGGCGACTAACAAGAAAACGAACCTGCATTCGGAGGAACATCAGAAGGCTCTCCACCTTTTTCCCTCAAAAGGCCATCTTGGCTGCATTTGTCCCTCAAAAGATCTTGTGGACCTTTTAACAGGAAGCATGAAGCAACATCTGTAAGATTTGCAACATTTCTGGGAAGAAATGTTTCGTGTTAAGCAATTATTTTACCTGATAACAGTTAAAATGGACTTGCAGTCTACTGGTTGGGCCCAATAAGGCAAATGTAAAGGTTCCCCTTGTGCATATGTGCTAGTCGTTTCCGGCTCCAGGGTGCAGTGCTCATCTCCGTTACCTAAGAGCCAGTGCTGTCTGAAGACGTCTCCGTGGTCATGTGGCCAGCATGATTAAATGCCGAAAGTGCATGGAACACTGTTACCTTCCCACCAAAGGTAGTCCCTATTTTTCTACTTGCATTTTTACGTGCTTTCGAACTGCTAGGTTGGCAGAAGCTGGGACAAGTAACAGGAGCTCACTTCGTTATGCTGCGCTAGGGATTCAAACCGCCGAACTGCTGACCTTTCTGATCAACAAGCTCAGTGTCTTAGCCACTGAGCCACCACATCCCTTAGTTGGGCCCAATACTCTCAATCAAATCCCACTTGATTAACCTGCTTTTTTGTAGAAAAAGTCAGTGGTATGGTTTCTTCACTGAGTTTATCTGAATCCGAACGATGAAATTTGTAATCATCATACTCTTTTGTATCTCCAATCCAATTTAAAACTCTTTTTTTTTTTTTGAAACACATTTTTATTAATTTTAAAGGTAAAACAACACATCATTAACCATTAAATACATAAACACATAAAACCTCTTAACATTGTAAATCCTTACAAGTCAAACAAAACATTATTTTTATACAGCATAATTCCAATTTATCCCATCTCCATATGGACACACAAATATCTTTCAGCAGATTTCTCATTATTTCTCTTTACTCCTATTCAATTTCATTTCTCTTCCATATTTATCCATTTTATAGTCATCATATTCTTTTCTTTCTGGCTTGTTTAAATTATTCTCATCTAACATTCCTCCAAGGTTTTATTGATTCTTTTTTCCTTTTTTTTATAAAAAACAAATTTTGTTAGTTTTACCATAAACACAATACACAAACATACAAACACAAAACATAAACAAAACTAAAAGATCTTTTCTGAAGGTTGTCTGTTCCCGGGTTAAAACTCTTCACACAGACACAAATTCAAACATCATATTCAACCCATATCTCCTTCCATATCTTATTATCATTTTCTTTTTTATATATATATATAAAAACCATTTTTATCAGTTTTATAAAAACAATGCACAAAGAATCAAGGCATAGCAGCTTATAAATTCTTTTCTAAGAAAAAATAATAATAAAAGATCAATAAGGCATAACATTTCCAGATTATAATATCAATATTTCATATAATATTAACTTCATATCTTGTCCCTACTTCTCCTTTCCATCCAAATTATTTATTAATTAAAGTTTTATTGCCTTTTATCAATATACAAAATCCAAAAAAAAACAAAACATATATATCCTTCCATATCTTATTACCATTTTCAACAACATTCTTTGTCTGTTCTATTTCCAATTATCCATTCATCTTTTTTTTCTTTTACTATACTTCTCCTGTACACCAATTGGAGTAACATCTATAACTCATTACCCTAACTTAGAAATACTACATATAGCAATCTTTCTTGGGATTCTGTTTAAAAGATTCTAAAATTACATAATAAATTTTATATTCTAAATATACATATAAAAACACACTCTTATATACCCTCCAGAATCCCTCTTTTAATCTAAATTAAATTCACCCATTGTCTCTAAATAAACTTTTTTTCTTTAGGTCTTGCTTCCCCCCATTAAGGCTTCTCCCCCCCCCCTTTCTCTCTTGCTTATTCTTCTCCTTGCCCTTTCTACCCCTTTGCTTTTTCCCTTCGCTTTTCTTACTCCTTTTCCTTTGCTTTCTAACCTTGCCTCCATCTTTTCGCTCATTTTTCTCTCTTTTGGTTGTTTTTATAATTCTTAAAATCCCCTTTTTCTTATCCTTTTTCTCCTCCTCTCCGGAAGGGACCCATTGTTCATCAAAGATGGCTTCTTCTTCCTCTTCTTCCTTGTCCCAGTCCTTCTGCTGCGTAATCAACTTTTCAACAGAACATAACGCCATTTCTAAGAATTGAAACAAAGCGCCCAAAGTATCTTCTTTTTTATATTTTTGATATTCAATCTCTAGTTCATCCACAAACGATGCCATTATAAAAAGGGAAACTTTTTCCAAAACAACCACAAGTATTTTTAATCAAAGACAATCAAAAGCAATTAAAAAAAAAGTTCCAAAAGTTAATACTTTTCTTCCTTCTTCTCTTTCTCTTTCTGGATTAATTTTTATTCAAAGAGGTCCAATTACCATATATCTTCCTTTGGGATCCACAAAGACGTTCTAGACAATCTCCTCCTTTTTCAGCTTCTGCTCCAATTTTTTTTCTCCCTTCCCACTTGCAATGACAATTTTAAATCATCAGAAATCCATACCTCCAGCAAAGATTTTCCAATTTCTTAAATTTTTCAATGTCCAAAAATCCCTTTGTCTCTTAGCTTCAACTTTCAAAGCAATCCACTTTCAATGTCTAATATATCCAAATATTTCTGCTATTTCCGTGGGGTGGGAGAGTAAAAAAAAAAAAAAAAAAGTTCCCTTTAACAGCTTCTCCGCCGCTTTTCGCTCTTCTTAGGGATACAATGTATCCTCCAGCAATTCAAGCAGCTCAATTCCAGGCAATTTAAAAGGTGTTACTTGACCCGGCTCAGACAGAACTTTCACTCTTCACACTTCCTCCAGCACAGTTCTTACCCGGTTGCTGGCTTCTTCGTGGCGGCCATTGCTGACCGCCGCTCCACCGCCTTGGGAAAAAGGGGTTTTCCCGGAGAAGGGGGGGTCTGCGACACCCCCACCTCCCTATCCGACTCCCCTCTCTCTTCAGCTGTCCCTACAGGGCAGCCATATCCCCCTGACCCATCTGGATCGGGGGTACCTCAACGGCTAGCACAGCAGGAATCGCGAGCTGTCGCGAATTCCTGCTGCCCCGAAGCCACGCGAAACCGGAAGTCCCAATTTAAAACTCTTTTATCGTATTTAGTTTAAATTTGGAACATTAGACAGATCGTCATTATATTTAGGAAACCGAGGATGCAAAATTCATTCTAAAGATTCCCACAATTGCTTGTACTCGGCTAGCTATTGCTTTCATATATTTCATATATTTATCAATCATGAAATTTGTCGTCATCCAAGGACAATTGCTGTGCATTTAAATGTATCTGTGCATTTAAGAAAAACACCGGAACAAGAAACATGAATGGATGGATGCATATAACATACAGTTAGAAACAGATAAGATTACTTGGGTTAGGATTGTTAGATTTCCCCCTTCTGGAGAGTGTATGAAAGCTTGGAATATATGTTTTGCTTTTTTTTTTTTTTGACATTGTTTTGTTTTGTTTGCATTATTGTTATTTTTTGTTATTGCAAGCTGAGAAGCCATATAAATTGAATAAACAAATGTAAATAATTTTTTTAAAAAAGGTATATATGGTGCTGATGTGCCAAGATTCAAGAACCTGGAAGAAAATATTTCACGTAATCACTGAACACAACCTTTATGCTTAATATTTAACCATATTTGGAAACCTGGTATGAAAAAGAATAACAAGATTTATTTCCCATGTTGTTCCCAATTAGTTCAAGTTTTCTTTTTTCTCTCTTTTTATAATTCTATTCTATTGTATTCTATTTTGTTCTATTGATTCTGTGTTTGTGTGTGTGTGTGTGTGTGTGTGTGTTTGTGTATGTGTATGTTCCAGCATAACTCTGGAACACCTCGAACAATTTCAACCAAACTTGGTATCTAGATTACTTACTCTCTGGAAACAAATACTGTGGGGGTAGGACATCCCTAATACCCCTCGGTGTGTGTGTTCTGTTAAGGTACAGCCTGTTGTGCCTTAAAATGGCTTCTACCATACTGCCTTAAAATGGCTTCTACTGTTCAAAACTATGGAGTTGTCATGGTAATGGCTTCATAGTACTCCATAAGGGGGCTCTCTCTGGAACGTGGGAAAATCCAACACTAGAAATTACGTTTGTATCAGGGCTTTTCCTGTCTAATACAGGATTAGGATAAATAAGTACCCGGGCAACACTGGGTTATTGACTACTTATTAATTTAAAAACACAGGGTTGTGAGACCCCTCTCTCTCATACACTGGATTTAGGGTAGGGGTACCAAGTGAGGTGTTACCATCCCATAACATAGCAGGATGAAGCCCTCCAGCCTGGGCCTAGCCAGGCTCCCATGTTGTTCAGAGTAAAGAAACACAAAAGTTATCCCTGGATGGCTGGTTGCAAATAAATCAGAATATAAAGTGAGTAATGGCTGCCTTCTCGTCATGCATTTATTGGTTAGGAATTCAAGAAAAAATTTCAATGGAAAGTCTTAAAACCTGGGTATCTTGTTGAGTAAAATTACACTGGGGGTGGTGGTGGAAAAGTAGATAAAAGGGATGTAATTCTGATGAAAGGAAGCAGAGATAATTCAAACATTTGCAACTGACTATCCAACTGCTTCTTAGCTCCGTTCACCCAGATAACCCTGGTCCACGCTGATGTGCCATGTTGTAATTCAATAATATTTGAAAACTCATACTTTATTGACAAAGGTGATTTTCCAAAGGCAACTGGACTTTCTTGTAAAGTTTTTTTTCCCTTGAAAATATTTCACTTCTCATCAAAGAAACTTCTTCAGTTCTTCAGAACTGAAGAAGCTTCTTGGAATGAGAAGTGAAACATTTTCAAGGGCGGAAAAAAAGCCACAAGAAAGTTCAGTTGCCTTTTTGGAAAAGCGCCTTTGGGACACCCATCTCCAGAGTCACACATTAATATCTGATGAAAAGATAGCTGAACAATTTGATTCAAGATCTTGAGCAACACACCCTTTTGTGACCGCACCATTCCCAAAAATCAAATCATTGATCCAACCTAATTCCTATCAAAATATCAATAAAAAGTAGGGAGTTATTAACAACTGACATTATTGGCTGACTGCTCTTTAGAAGGCCAGGTCTTGAAGATGAAACTCAAAAGACTTTGGCCACTTCATGAGAAGGAAGGACTCACTGGAGAAGAGCCTAATGCTGGGAATGATGGAGGGCAAATGAAGAAGAAGGGGACGGCAGAGAATGAGGTGGCTGGATGGAGTCATTGAAGCAGTTGGCGTGAGCTTAAATGGACTCCAGAAGATGGTAGAGGACAGGAAGGCCTGGAGGAACATTGTCCATGGGGTCCCGATGGGTCAGACATGACTTCACGACTAATAGCAACTGACATTAGATGTTGTTTCTTGCTAAACAAAACCAAGCGGCAGCTTCCAGACTTAAAGTAAGATTTGATTTAAAAAAACGGAGTCTTCTAAATCCTACAGACAGCGGTAGGCAGAGCAAATACAGTGGAGAAGTAGTAGCTGCTACAAAACTGGATTTTGACTTAATTTGGTCAGTGGAGGAAGAAATGGGCACTTCTGTTTTAATATCATTGTTTATGAAATAAAGGAAAGAAGCATCAAATGTTCCTGCTCTTTGTTTATGATTTGATTATTTGTACATACAAACATACATCCATACATTGAGGGAGAGAGGGAGGGAGATACACACACGCTCAGGCAGGAAAACTGAGGATGTCAAACTCTGAGCACAGGTCCTGGGAAAGATGTCCGAATAAGAGAATAACACTTAGATGGGACCTTGGGGTGAACCCTATACCATTTCAGAGGAATGGCTGTCTAGTCTTTTCTTAAAAACCTCCAGTGTTGGAGCATCCACAACTTCTGGAGACAGGCAGTTCCACTGGTTAATTGTTCTCACTGTCAGGAAGTTTCTCCTAAGTTTTAGGTTGCTTCTCTCTCTGTTCAGTTTCCATCCGTTGCTTCTTGTTTGCCTTCTGGTGCAGCCCTTTAAAAGCCTGTTGACTATCACACTTTTGGGCAAGGCGTGTGAGCCATTTCCTCCTTCTAGTGGTGCATGAAAGTATATGTATAGTATGTAGATAATAAAGTCAAAAAAAAAAAAGGTGAACAACATTTTTACAGAACTATAAAGTTGAGGCTGGGTGTGGCAAGGAATGTCTGGGAGGGGAGGGGCCAGGCAAGGCAGCCCTTGACATGAGTGACATTGTTGGCCACGCCCACCCAGTCACATGATCACCAAGCACACCCACCCAGTCACATGATCACCAAGCCACAACCACCAAATAAACCACGCCCACAGAACCAGTAATAAAATTTTTTGAATCCCACCATTCTCTCTCTCTCTCTCACACACACATACAAACAAACCTTCAGAAAAACCCAAATGGGGTGACTATTTGAGAATCTTCCTAACCCCACAAGATTCTCTTAAATTCAGTGAAATTTTCTTTTAAGTAGTTCTACCTTATCCACCGTAGCCTATTGTTTTCATGGACGTTTGCCTTCCCATTTTGAATGTTGTTTGATGTTGTCTTCTGCGGTGGTTTTGGCTGTAGGGAGTAATTCAGAGGAAAAAAAAGGGTGATCCACAAGACAGGAACTTTTGAGGGGGCATTCCACTGTCTCCCATCTGGTAAGGGAGAACATTATATATATGAGCATCCAGGAATCTGGACCGGTGAGCTCCATTTCATGCCAAGCACGCAGTACAGAATTTCAATCTACATGAATAATTTTGGCAAAATATTACACACCAATTGCAAGGGAAAATTTAAAACTAAACTGCCAGGAATCATAGCCAAGTGATTAGGAGGATGGTTTCTCAAATTCTTTTCCTCGGAACAACAGCCCTCAGAGGACAAATTAATTCAATGGACAATGGCAAGCATCCAGAGACGAGCATGGCACGTTTTTACACAGGCAGGAGGACTTCTTCTGACTTAACAGTCAAATTCTTCAAGCAGAATCCGTCTCTTCCCTTCCTCATCCACGTAGAACAAAGGCCTTCAAACTTGGCAAGTTTAAGATCCATGGGCTTCAATTCCCAGAATCGCTGAGCTAACATGACCAGAGGAGGAATTCTGGGCGTTGAAGTCCACAAGTCTTATAGCTGTCAAGTTTGAAGACTCCTGACATAGAATGTCACATTACTTTGAAAAAAAAAAAAACCTGTTTGCAGTCTCTCATTTCTTTCTGGATTCAACAACTTTCAGATTACTATCCTTTCTACAACATCTGCTTGGATAACTTCCCAAGTTATCATCTTTCCGATATTTTGAGTCTTTTTCCTCTTTCTAATTAAGACTTGGAGATGCAGCGTATGCCTACAAGATTCTTCTGTTGCTACAGTCCTTTTTGCAGTATTGTAGGTGAGGGCTTTTTTTTTTTTAACACCACTGCAGTTGGTCTCCAACTGAATAGATATTAAACATACCACAATCCTCACTTTCATAGGTCTAGTCCCTCAAGTGCAGGCATCTCCACACTTGGCAAGTTTAAGACTGCCTCCCAAATCCACAATCACCCCAAATCTCGTTTGGGAATTGGGAAAGGCTAGAGATATCTCTGCACAGCCTGGTCATTATAGATCACCAATTAACAATGAAGAGATGCAGCTGGCTTAAATGGCAGATCAGGGTGGGGGGATAGCAAACTTCAATTATTTTATTTGTTTTATCAAAGACAACTACTTAGATCAGTCTATGATAATACAGGAAAGTATGAGGAAACGGTTCAGGTAGAGGACTTATCTTGACTACCTTATATTTTAGTTTGAATGTACTCCATGAATTAAGTTTATTTTATAAACTTTATAAAAAGGGCAGGTGCTTTGTTCCTCAACCATATGGTTGTTCATGAAAGGATTGTAGGTATAGGAAATCATTTAAGCGTAAGAGAAGGGGCAGAAGCTGTGGGGAGGAGGTGGCATTTAAAAGAGTGATCAGCCTAGAATCCCAGTGTCATGCCCATTGGAATCTGACTCAGAGGGGGAAGCCAAACAGCTGACAGGGAGTGGGAGTGTGACTCTGTTGGCTGTGGAAGAAACTGGGGAAGGGCAAAGTCCGGCTGGGCAGAGCAGAGAGGGAGAGCAAGGGAGAGGGAGCTCAGAGGAAGACTCAGGGCCACTCCTTCTTCATCTTAGGGCATACAGGGGAGGAACAGAGAGAGAGCAACATGGGTTGCACGGCTTATGGGGGAGGAAAGGGCCCTGATTCCCTTCATTAGCTGCAGCTGGGAACACAGTGTTTAAAAAGGGAATTTGCACACAGCAAGATGTTGGTGGCAAACATGAATTTAACTTGTATTGTGGTGGCTTTTCTGTTTCTGGTGTCTTCCCAACTGTGTGAGTTTTGTCGTGCTTTCAAGTCTGGAATTCCTTTTCCTGTCCTGTCAAGCTAATTGCTTCAGTTTGGTTTCTTTGGATTTTTAGTTATAGTTTGTGTGCATACCTTGTTTTGGATTGAATTTTCTACATTCAAAGGCTGTTCCTGGGAGAGTTTTTCTCCAGCCGAAGGTAACCTGGACATTGGGAGCAAAATTGGAGATAATAAAGGGAGCCTTGTTGCTTATTTGACTGTGTTGCCTCTGTGCCACGCCCCGGGTCTTCACACCCTGCGTAGTCCCAAGTGAACTTAGTCCGGCCTTCCTTGAATTCCACTGACCCTTCTCTAACCCCAAGCAGATGCATAGCTTTACTAGAGAAGATTCCTGTCCAAAGGCATGAGTAGAAATAAATCAGTTTAATTGGAGCTTCATGTGTGGACCTGATCTTTCCCACATGACATGAACAGATTTATAGCCAACAGATTGATGATGAATGTTTGGGATTTTTATTTTAGATAACAGGAAGAATTAAATTCCGGTAGGAGTTGCAAATGAAAACTCCTTTAAAGAAGCCGTCTTCGATACAATAAATAAAGCGTGTTCAATTCTCCCATTTGATCTTTAGATATAACATACTTTTACAAAATAGCTATTCGGTCCCCTCTATCTTCCATGTCCTGGAGAAAAATAAATAAATAAATGAATAAATAAGTAATACACATTTGGATTTGAAGCTGTATTTTAAAGTTTTTCTGACATCAGATCTCCAAGAATGTATTGTACAGGATAACCTACACAAACTATCACTGCAAGTCCAGTGTATTTTAGAGATCCTATCAAGAGTTGCAATTAAATACTATTTAATTTACACAATTCCTGTCACTGCAAACCTGCAAAAATAGTATTTTAAGGGGTCCTATTCAAGATCTGTAATCAAATCCGATTTAATCTCAGTAGGATTTAACTTTTTTAAAAAAATGATTCGAATATTATGTTTGACCCAAACGAGAGAGGAAGGCGATTCTCCTTCCATCTTTAAAGGCCTCTGAACGGCTTTAATTCGATGAACTCAAAAAGACACACAACCTGGCTGAAAGTAAAATGCAAAAAATCAATTACCCATCTTTACCATGAGTAACGTCTAAATATCCAGTCTTGGCTGACAGCTGTAATGTAGCTAAATCAGAATAATCTAGCAATCCATTCAGCTTTTAGGGAGGCTTAGAGAAAAGTTTTCCCTGGAGAAAAGGGGAAAACAGTTCATCGCCGTTGAAAGACTAACTACCTCAAGATTGGTATGACTTCTGTCGTTCAGGAATATGAGCTTGAATATGGCCAATTGATATAGAGGATCTTGGACCACGACGCCTGTAGAAACCCGCCAAAGCAGCACATTCAGCTTCTCAAAACCAGCTGGGGTTGAGAGAAAGAGGGAAGGGGAGAGGGAGGGTTGTTGCTGCAGGCAAATGTTTTGGCTCCTGCATAAGACAGGCTTCAACAGATCCTGGAGAAAGCAGGTGCCTGGACACACGTCATTTCCTGGCAGAGTTGGGAGAAAGTGTGAGACAAGGATCACCGTATTTTTCAGATTATAAAACGCTCTGGATTATAAAATGCACCTAGCTTTTGCGGAGGAAAACAAGAAGAAAAAAAAAATCTGCATGCACCTCCAAGCAACTTACCTCCCTTGCAGCAAACAGCAAAAAGCCTGGTCAGCTTCAGCCCATCCGGATTAGCATAAGCAGCTGATTGTCGGTTGGATCAGCCTCCCGACAATCAGCTGTTTGAGGCTGCCAGGAGTGCCGCCTATTGCCACCTCTTTGGGCTCCATTTCTGGCCTCCGTGTGCCCTGTTTTTGGACCGTTCCAGGCAGCAGGGATCGGAACGGGTTGAAAATGGGGCACACAGAGGACGAAAATGGGATACGGAGGCCAGAAATGGGATGTGCGAAGGCAGCAATAGGTGATGGCGAACCCTGCAGCCTGAAACAGCTGATTGTCGGGAGGCCAATCCAACCGTCAGCTGCTTGTGCCAAATCTGGATGGGCTGAAGCTGACCAGGCTTTTTGCTGTTTGCTGCAAGGGAGGCAAATTGTTGGGAGGCAGAGGCCAAAGGGTGGGGGTCAGCGGGGCTTCGGCAACATTCGCAGTATAAGACAGACATTTCCACTCATTTTTAGGGGGCAAAAAAGTACATCTTATAGACCGAAAGATACGGTAAATTGCATTTTAGTCAATTGCATGTAGAAAATGGAGAAGAGGTCATGAGGCATTTCCCCCCTCTCCCCTCCCCTCCCAGTCTTTTTGGTGCTAATTTCATTTCCCAAAAATAAAATAGGTTTTGCTGACTTTTAAGCTTGCAAAAAAAACACCACCACCACCTCTAAACCTCGATACTTGATCTTATCTGTGTGTCTCGTGTTTTTGTGTGTGCGGGCACATTTATGGTTTTCTATACCTCTATACCCTAAAATGAACAGCTCAGTCCACCAGACATAATCCAGAAGGCAATAGAGGGAAGCTTTTTTCATGATCGTTCAATTTGGAAAAATTAAATATTGTTCAATGCTTTTCTTCAAGTATTGCAGACAAAATTATACGGTGAAAGATTCGTTGACTGAATGACAGATTATAATTTACTGGGGAGAAAAAATTCCTTTCCACCTTTTTATGGCACAAAGGTACCACTGAGGTCTAAAGTTAATCGATTTCCTCCTTTCGTCCTGCACTTAATGCAGCATGCATTAAAGAAAAAAAGATTTTGATTTTTGATTTGCACTACATCCAGCTATCTTGGCTTAAAATACAACAGCAACCAGCAGTGAAAAGGTGGTGCACAACAGCCTTTGGCGAGGTTACTAGGGAAGAGCTGCCTATTCAATGCTTTGCAAAACCATCATTGTTAAATTGTTAATTGGGTGAAAGGAATTGCGTGGCCTTATTATTGTCAGCATCCATTGAAAAGTCCGATGACTTTGGAGGCTTACGAAGAGCCAGTGGCGAAGAGGAAAATCTGAAGAAGAGGCATAACTTTCAGAGTCGACAAATCAGCAAGGACAGCCTGGAAAGAAAAGGAAAAATGATAATATTTCATAAAAGTGAAGGTCAGCGAATAACTTACTCCTTCATAAATGCACATGGTCATTTTTCTGCTTTGACTTTGACAGAAAAGCGTCTGTGGAGATTCTCAACTTGTCCAGGTCATGGTTGTGCCAAAAGTGTTTTTTTCAAAAGCCCACTGGACTTTCTGGTTTTTCTTTGATGAAGTTTCACTTCTCACACAAGAAGCTTCTTCAGTTCTGACTGAATGAGGGAAGATGGAAGGATTTATATTCCTTGTCGCCATCTGGTCATTAGCGCTTTTTCTTAGAGTCGTTGAGGCCACTTGGAAATTTATCTGTGCCTTCGGGGTCACCTGAGTACCCACACCCACTGCACTATTCAGGTGACCCTGAGGGTGCAGATAAACCTCCAAGTGGCCTCAACGACTCTCAGATTACCAGATTCAGTGGTGGGATTCAAAAAAATTTACTGCTGGTTTGTGAGCGTGGCTTGGTGGGCGTAGCACGGGAAGGATATACTGCAAAATCCCCCTCCCCTCCCCTCCCCACCCCACTAACCTGCTTTCCAGCTCTGTTCTCCTGGGCAGGGCAACAAAGAAAGACCCAGCCAATCAACTGGGACTTGAGAGGCAGAGAATAGATAGGGGCTGGGATAGTCAGAAGTGGTATTTGCTGGTTCTCCAAACTACTCAATATTTCCGCTACCGGTTCTCCAGAACTGGTCAGAACTTGCTGAATACCATCTCTGACTGCAAGGAATATAAATCCTTTCATTCTCCACTATTCAGTTAGAACTGAAGAAGCTTCTTGGATGAGACGCGAAAAAAACAACAGAAGTCCAGTTGACTTTTGAAAAAAGCACCTTTGGGTCTCCTGAAAAGCCTTTCACTTTAATCAAGTTGATTGAAAAAGTGGCTGAACACAGACACTGTGAACAAATAACCTGTTTTTTAAATTTTATTTTGGGATTTAGACCTCGTACTAAGTATGTGTGGCCTCACTGGTGCTGAAGAGAGTCTAAAATTTCACCTGGTACTTAAAAATAATTGTGTGTTAAGAATCCTTATCCGGCTTGGGTTAAATTATAAATCTTATAAATCTGTGATTTTAATTAGGCTTCAACCTCATGTCCTTTCATTTTCAAAGTAGCTATTTAATTACCTTTTTTTAAAAAAAAAAATCTTACTTGAAAATAACATGTGGCTTGATGCTACCAACTTAAGAAAATGCTGTTGGAAGTATTACTGGTTCGGACAGAAAGGCAGTGCATAGAGTGGTGGGGGTGGCAAAAAAAGATTATGGGAAGTTCACTTCCTTCTATCTGGGACAGGGGTCTTCAAACTTGGCAAGTTTAAGGCTCGTGGTCTTCAACTCCTAGAATTCCTCCTCCAGTCATGTTAGGAATTCTGGGAGTTGAAGTCCACCAGTCTTAAACTTGCCAAGTTTGAAGACCTTTGTAAGAGAAAATAAAGTCATGGGGTTGTCCGGTTAGATAGACCATTAAGTTTAAACATTAATGTCAGTTTGTACCTAGTTGCTTTCTGGATTTCACCTCTGCCTCTTGTTAAAATGTCTAAAGCAGGGTTGTCCAATCTTGACCCCTTTTAAGATTTGAGAGCTTATTTGCAGGTTGAAATCCACAAATCCGCAAGGCTGGCTGAGGAATTCTGAGAACTGAAATCCACAAGTTTTAAATTGGCTCCGGTTGGACTAGAGCAGGGGGCCTTCAAACTTGGCAGCTTTAAGACTTGTGGACTTCAACTCCCAGAATTCCTCCTCCAGTCATGTTAGCTCAGGAATTCTGGGAGATGAAGTCCACAAGTCTTAAACTTGTCAAGTTTGAAGACCCTTAATCCAGAACATGGCATGTAAGTGTATCCTAACAATTTATATTGACTCTTTCCTAGTATGATTTGATTGCTTATTGTACCCTATGACTATTATTAAGTGTTGTACCTGATGATTCTTGACTCTTTCTTTTATGTACATTGAGAGCATTTGCACCGAAACAAATTTCTTGTGTGTTCAATCACACTTGGCCAATAAAGAATTCAGTTCAGTTCAATATTTATCCAATGTAAGTAAATGTTGAGTACGTTTTCAATGGAAAGATCAAATTGCTTAGGGCTACCCAAAGATGCTTATTAGATGAGAAACAAAATATTTTCAATAAAAAAGAAAATCCATAAAGCCCAACTGCCTTTTAGACAAAGCTTTTGGAACAACCATGACCTGGATGACTGAAAATCTCCATAGACATCAGGTCTCTTTGTTAAGACAGAAGCAAATTATATTATCTAAACTATAAATGTGTTTAACAGCTGTCAAATTCAAACGTCGTGGTCTGTTATCATTTCTCAATGGGAAAAGTTGGATTTAACACTCCGGCATGTGTTCAGGGGTAGCTATCAAAGCCATGAAATACTCCAAGTTGAAAGGAATATTCTCTGGGTAATGACGGGATGCGAGACTGAAAGACATATTAATCTGCCATCTCTACTGAGATATGGACTGCCTGTTCCCATTTTGCTGGTAGAAATGAACATTCATCTCCAAAATGGCAAAAAAAAAAAAAAGGCCATCCATTTCATAGCTGCCTAAAGAATCAAGTCTTCCTTTCATCTGAGTTAAGTAGCAATGATCACTTTGGGGAATTAAATGCAAGCAGATCTCCTTTTCCCCCCAAGGTTTTTTGCCCAACAATCGAAACACAGGTTTTATATTTGAGCAATTTGATATTTTGCTTGAGAAAGAATAAAAAAATAACTGGTGAAAACTATGATGATCAAAGTTTTGACTCAAAAAATTCCAGATAAGTGGCTCGTATTATTTTACACTGGTATTAGAAAAGTGATTCTGTTGTTCTGGTGGAAATTTGAGAATGAAAGAAATATTCTAATCAAATACTGCATCAAATTCATATGGATTGTAAAAAAGAACAAGCACTATATGAGAACCTAGATTGATATCCGCGGTTTTAGCAAAAAGCACAGAGACATGAGCGTTCTTCTGGAACACTGCTTTAACATGAGAATCAAGAGGTGGTTAACAGCTGGCACTGAATAAAACCTGGAAGTAGCTTTATACTCATATTAGCTTCAACCAGTTGTTAGTAGTTAAATAAGATGGTACAGTAGGCTGAATAAGATTCAGTGATCTATAAATATTTGCTCTAATCTTATTGATGTAAAACTCCCCTGAACTACCCCGTTTCCTCAAAAATAGACCTACCCTGAAAGTAAGTCCTAGCTTGATTTTTACATATGTGCCCAATATAAGCCCTACACCCCAAAATAAGCTCTAATTAAGATCCTGCCCACTCCAGAGTGCACGGATAACAATTAAGCTGGGGTAGGGATGTCGGGGTGGAACTGCCCTATTACTTACCTTTGGACAGTTGTAGCCAGGCCTCACACACCCCGACACCTGCCTCGCTGGCCCGTTTTGTCTGCAGCTGGCAAGGCTGGCAAGGCTTTCTTGAAGGCCTCTGTAGGTAATAACAAAGCTCTGGATCGATCTGGAGCTCTGTTATTTTCTGCAGAGGCCTTCAGGAAAGCCGTGCTGGACGCAGAAGTTCCTGAAGGCCTCTGACAGTGAAAAGGAGGCCAAGGGTGATGCACGCAACTGAGGTTAATCAGTGGATGACATCCCCCGAAAATAAGACCTGGTGCCTTTTTTGGTGGCAAAAAAAAAAACGTGACAGGATCTTATTTTGGGGGAAAGACGGTATTAATATGGTGCTGTAAATCAATACAAAATATTCCAGTTTTGTTTGTTCTGATTTAGGTAAGACATATATTAGAGCTACATGAAGCTGCCAAGCACATATTATTTTATAAGAATAGGAAACAGCAACATATGGTAGCATCAGATCACCGATAGCCTTCTGATTGCAGGGGACGTGATTTTTCCTGTAAAATGTTGCATTGTTCTATGTTTCTCACAAGCGAAAAGAACAGAAGATGTTCTTTTCTGAAGAACTTTCTGTTCTTCTCAAAAGAACAGAAAATGCTATACTAGTGATAGGTTATCATTCACCTTGTTACAACTTTCTGTAATAAAAATAGGAAATGACATTTGATACCACCAAACCCAAAAACTATTCTGGAGGCCTGCTTGAAAAATTGTTAAGGTTCATTAAACGTTTGGCTTTGCAAAAATTAATCAACGGGGAACTGGATTTAATGTGAGAGGACATTAAACTTCATGATAAACTAAAGAATGCATAATGGACTTCCGGTTTGAAGGGCTTCGGTGACAGACAGGAATCTGCGATCGTGCGCGGTTTCTGCCTGGGCTCGCCACTGCAGCGCCCCAAGCCGGCTGGTTTCGGGGCTAAGCCATCCCATAGAGGTGGTGAAAAAGGGGGAGACTGCCAGCAGGGTCGAGGAGAGCTGCATCTCTCCTCCTCAGCTGGTCAAACTCCCTTTCCCAAAGGCAGTAGGAGCGGTGATCAGAAATGGCCATCTCAAAGAAGCACTCAACCGGAAAAGAACGCGCAGGAGGAAGATAAGAAGTGAAAGTTTTGGCTGACCGGGCTAAGTTGAAAAAGCAATAACTAAGGTACCCTGGAATTTAAATTTTACAAGAAATAACATCGCTCCCAAAGAAGAGTAGGAAGCAGCGAAAGAAAGTGAAAAGGGAAAGGTTTGGCTTTTTATTTTTCTTCTCTCTCCTTCTTTATATTGATAATTAAGAATAAGAAATTGGAAAAATCCGCTTTGGCATCAATAGGCAATTAAGCTGAAAGTATAACTAAATGCCAAAGGGACAATAAAGATTTCTGGACATTAAAAACTTTTTTTTTTCTGTAAGCAGGAAGGGAGAGAAAAAGAATAAGGGCAGGATCTGGAAGAGGGAGGAGACTGCCTGCACTTTAAAAGAATCTAAAGTAAAATTTCAATAAGACTTCTAAAAGATACATTTTAACTGAAATTCTGCAACTAAATAGTAACCCCAGGAAGAGAAAGTGGAAAAAAAAGAAAGAAAGAGCAAAAAGAAACAGTTTGTGTGTATTTGGATTACTTCGTGACTTTTGGATTTTTGGCTATTATATTTGAATGACTAAAATCAATCGGGTGGTTGTTTAAATTTTTTTACAATGGCATCACTTTTCGAAGAATTGAAAATGGAACTTAAAAAAGTACAAAGAAGATGCACAAGAAGGGAAGGGTTCCTTTGGCTTCGTTTTTCAATTCTTAGAAATAGAGATTTGGAACTATGAGAAACAACAAGAAAAGACTGCAAAACAAGAAGACTGGGACAAAGAAGAAGGTATCTTTAATGAACAAGTAACTCTATGTGGGGAAGAAAAAGGAAAGCGGGGAAAGAGGATGGAGAATTTAAGACTTAAAAAAACAACCAAAGAAAAGAAAAATAATTCGGAAAAATAAGTATAATACTGGAAAACACCAGAAAAGGGGAATACAGAAGAGGGAAGTAGAAGTAGAGAGACAAAGGGGTAAAAAGGGGAGGGAGAAGAAGAGAGGGAAGAAGAAAAGGAAAAGAAGTCACAAAGATCCGGAGCAAGATATAGAGAAACAGGACCTATTTAGAGATAATGGGTGAGAATTTAACTGAAAGGGGGATTCTGTAAAGGTACATGAGATTGTGTTGTTATATTTGAAATAGAAATAACTTTAGAAAATTGGAAACAACATATGATTAGAATGAGGGATATAATGGTTAGTGTAACTTAGTGAAATGTTTGTGAATAAAGTAAATGAAATAAAATAAATGAGAAAATTGAATTCGGAAGGAATGGGAACACATTAATTAGTCAATGTTTTATAAAATATAAGTGAAGAGGGGGGGAATTGATTATGGAAAGTTTATAATTGTTCCTATAGAAGTATGATACTTAATTGAAAAGTAACATGAAAAATGTTAAGACTTTAATGAATATTAATATTAATGATAGAATTGAATTGGAATGGAATGTTGTTTTAATTATATACATTTATAATTTTTTTCTTTTTCTTCTTTTTTTAAGAATACTGTGTGTAGTTTAAGAATGTATCAAATAGAATCCGAATGGAAGCTATGTATTATATTGAGTGTTATAACTTTAGGGAAAAGATATAAAGGCATCATACTCCAATCAGTAACTACAGGAGAAATTTTGTTTAATGAGAAAAGATAATAGACAATTGAAACAGGACAGACAAAAAATATAAATATAATGATTTAAATTGAGATGAAATAAATATAATAAAATTGAGGAAATTAAAAGAGGGGAGAAGCTATGTAGAAAATGTAAAATTGTAATAAGATATGGAATAAAATATAAAAATGAGCATGAATCTGAAATTGTGTCTGCATGAAGAAATGTAACCCGGAATTATGCTGCTTTCAAAAAAGATGTTTTAATTGTGTTTCTTTTCTTTTTGTGAAAACTCAAATAAAATTTACCCAAAAAAAAAAAAAATGCATAACTTGCTGCTAATTATTATTGTACATAAAACATATGCAGAACCAAGTACTTTTCAACAATCGAGAAGATCAAGATTATGCACCAGATGGAAACATTAAACATGATATTCTTTTTAGTATTTATAATCACAAACTACAATTGAGTTTCCAAACGAAGCATTTCTTTATACCAACAGTAAAGAGGTCATGTTCTAAAGGAGGTTCTGATTTTCAATGAAATTATTTTGGGTTACAGTATTCTTAAGTAAACAATTATGAATTCATTCCAAAGCAAAACAAATTTCCTAGTGCCACTTTTAAAGAGATAAATGCTATTTATTATTTCATTTATTTGATTTCTACCATGGTTTCTTTTTTCCCTACCAAGAGGCTACTCAAAGTAAACAATGAAAAAAAATAATAGAATAGCTATCAAAACAAAATGCTGCTTCCTGCACTGTGGCCAGCTGTTTTTGTTATGTTTTAACAGATAATCAGAGTTGAAAGGGACCTTGTAGGTCATCTAGTCCAACCCCCTGCCCAAGGGACCTTGTAGGTCATCTAGTCCAACCCCCTGCCCAAGCAGGAGATCCTACACCATTTCTGACAAATGACAGTCCAGTCTCTTCTTGAAAGCCTCCAGTGATGAAGCTCCTACAACTTCTGAAGGCAACTTCTGTTCCATCAGTTGACTGTTCTCACCATCAGAAAGTTTTTCCTTATTTCTAGGTTGAATCTCTCCTTGTTCAGTTTCCATCCATAATACCTTGTCTGGCCTACAGGCGCTGTAGAAAATAGCTTGACCCTTTCGTCTCTATGGCAGCCCCTCAAATATTGGAACACTGCTATTCTGTCTCCCCTGGTCCTTCTCTTCACTAGACTAGCCAGGCCCAGTTCCTGCAACCGTTCATCATATGTTTTAGTCTCCAGTCCCCTAATCATCCTGGTTGCTCTTCTCTGCACTCTTTCTAGAGTCTTAGCATCTTTTTTATAGTGTGGTGAACAAAACTGAATGCAGTATTCCAGGTGTGGTTTTACTAAGGCTTTATAGAGTGGTATTAGAATCTCGCTTGATCTTGATTGTATCCCTCTGTTAATGCAACTTAGGATTGCATTGGCTTTTTTGGTGGCTGCTGCACACTGCTAGCTCATATTTAACTGGTTGTCCACGAAGACTCCAAGATCCCTCTCACAGTTTTGGTTATAGGCTTCTCAAACTGATCAGCCCCTGTTACAAACGGGTAATTTGTCCGAGTTTATGAATAGTTATGTAAGAAGATGAAAAAGAAAGGCTGGAGGGAAAGGGGGCAAATTCATGTTAAGGATGGATGCGGAAGAAATATAAAATAAATGTAACTCAAAACAAAGTCACAGTTCCAAGCATAACTTAGCTGGGAAGAAAACGCATTGAATCCTCGAATGCTTTATATGGAATGTTATAGGCACAAGAGAGAACAAAATATTCCTGAAAATAAAAATAGCTACAGTAAGCTTATTTGTGGCAAGTCTCTTTTAGCTATGTTTGATTATTCTCTGCAGAACTCTGCAGATTTTATGAAAGGAGACAGCAAGCAGGTTGAAAAATCCAAGTATAACTGGGAGGTAAAAAAAAATACATTGAAGGTTTACAACCCAAATTAATTTTTTTTTTCTTTCAAAAGTTGAGAAGAGTTTTTTTTTTTTTTTAAATGAATTGCAATCTGCATTTTTCACATCTCCTGAACTTCTTCCAGGGTAAAAAATTTCAGCCGAGAGCCTGACACCGCAAAGCTATGTGCCCATGAAGCTCAAATTACTCTGGTTGGCAAGACGTCAAAAATTATTTCCATAGTTCTACAACTGGAAACTTATCCTTACTTCAGCTGCGGCTAGTGATGTCACCTCCATTAGATTCCCTGCTCGGAAAGCAAACACAGCAGCTGCCAGCACTGAAAAAAATAAAAATAAATAAAAGAATGTGCAGCATTTAGACTGGCGGCCATACTAATTAGTTGTTAACGATACTTTTGGTCTAGTTATTCTTGAGTTCCCTTCAATATTCTTCTGGCTTGGTAAGGGATTGCCAATTTGTGAGAGCTGGACAAAAGCAATGGGAAAGTATTGAAAGAGAGATTCAGCATTCACCGGGGACGTATAATCCGAGTTTTCTCTAACAGTATTTGGCTTACAAGTTCTATCCACACATTTGCCTACTTGTTTAATTTGGGAAAGTCAACTCCCGTGGATTGCTTTGATGCCTGTTGTCCCACTGTTCCTATTTTGAGGCAAAAGAGAACGAGGGAAGGGGGGGTGTAGCAGCTGCAGCCCCCCCCCCTTCAATATAAAAAGGAACTTGCAACGGAAGGATTGATTGGCTCACAATTAATGTTAGGTATGATTTACCCATAGTATCATCCACAGGCCTGAGGAGCCAGTGCTTAGCCTTCCTACTGAAGAACAGGGGAAAGGCAAAATAAATACGAATAAATTCCCAAATTGATTGGGTCCTGTCTCTCTAAATGGATAATAAAACAAATGCAATGGTAAAGCAATAACGCTCATCTCAATTGTTTATGCAGAGTATTTATCCATCTATTTATCTATCAATCTACACATACACATACACTCAACAAATTAGCAAAAATGAACCAGTGAAGGAAGAGAGGGAGGAAAGAAGGAAGGAAGGAAGGAAGGAAGGAAGGAAGGAAGGAAGGAAGGAAGGAAGGAAGGAAGGAAGGAAGGAAGGAAGGAAGGAAGGAAGGAAGGAAGGAAGGAAAAAGAGGGAGGGAAGGAGGAAGGAAAAAGGGTGGGAAGAGGAAAGAAGGAAGGAAAAGGAGGGAGGGAGGGAGGGAGGGAGGGAGGGAGGAAGGAAGGAAGGAAAGAAAGACAAATCAGTGGTTCATTAATGCTGATTTGGTATGAAGCTGTCCAATAATTTTATCTTTTGGCAAAAGCCACTGAGACAGTAAAAGTACGCTAATCAACAAGCAATTCATTTTGACTGCTGAAATTACAGAGGTCCTGCAAACCAATCCCTTTGTGGTTCTAATTGCAGAAAGTCTGCTTAATCATAGTGATATACTCCCAGATTCCACAAAGCGGCGATTTTCAGATTTCTGCAGGGGCAAAAGAAAATCCGCCCGCTCAATAAAGAAATTTCTCACATGAGCAGACCGTTTACCTTTTTTCTGGTGGAAATGGCAGGGCAAAATAATCAAAGATCAAAAAGATCTTTCTCTTTCCATTCAATTCCATTTTTGTCCAGAAAAACAAGAGTTTTACTGCTGTCTACCAAGGGGACGAAGTAGGTTTTTTTTTCCTTTTTTTCTTTCAGGGAGGCATCACACACTTTTCAGTCATTCTGTACCCCAACGCATGCCTTTTTTTTTTTTTTTTTTTACAAAAATTTAGAATTTCCATCAACGAACTCCCATTCCCTAAACATTACCAGCCAAAATTTCCAGAGTGTTGTATCCCAAAATTCTGTCCCACAAAAACAGCAGCTGATCAGTAGCCAAGTATCCAGAGAATGCTCGGACCATCCATTTAAATGATATCCTTAGCCTGAAAAATAGAGAAAAACACACAATTTTTTTTACTCTTAAGAGCAGGGTGGGCTTCAAAAACTTTTGAATTGGGTGGGCATTTATTTATTTAATTGATTTGTCAATCACTTACAAGATAATATGTATAAGTATATACATAGTTATGAATACATGAAATGGGTACATATAAGAAAAATAGAACAAACAATAGGACAGAGATGGCAGGCACATTGGTGCGCTTATGCACGCCCCCTACAGACCTCTTAGGAAAGGGGTGGGGTCAATAGTAGACAGTCTAAGGTTAAAGTTTTGGAGGTTTGGGGAAGAAACTACAGAGTCAGGTAGAGTATTCCAGACGTTGACCATTCTGTTGCTGAAGTCATACTTCCTGCAATCAAGTTTAGTGCGATTTACATTGAGTTTGTATCTGTTGTTTGCTCTTGTATTGTTATGGTTGAAGCTGAAGTATTCATTGACAGGTAAGTCATTGCAATGTATGATTTTATATACTATACTTAGATCAGACCAAAGATGGCGTAATTCAAGGTTTTCTAGGTCTAGAATTTCAAGTCTGGTGGCATAAGGTATTCTGCAACAAGTAGAGGAGTGGAGAACTCTTCTTGGCCTAGTTGGCCTCCTGCACCACCCTCGCCTAGGAGTAAAAAAGGCGCTTTGGGGGGAGGGAGTATTTTTGTCCTCCCCTGGGCTTCAGAGGGTTTCCTTGAGTCTCCAGGATGGCGAAAACGGCCTCCCCCAGGCTCCAGGGCCGTTTCCCGCCTTCTGGAACATCTAGGAAGCCTGTTTTTTGACCCGCCCTGAGGATCCGCACAGGCCCTGCACTTACCTGTGATCCAAAATGGGTCACACTGGGACTTCAGTGAGGGGTGGGATGGGCGGGGCCAGCCAGGGGTGGGATTTGCCGGTTCACCGAACTGGCCATAAAATTAATGTATAAAAGAGGAAGCTGTGCACAGCAAGCTGTTGGGAGCAAATGTGAATTTATCTTGTATTGTGGTTTATCTGTTTTCCCGGCGTCTTCCCAACGGTGTGAGTTTTGCCATGCTTTCAAGTCTGAAATTCCTTCTCCTGCCCTGTCAAGCTAATTACTTCAGTTTGGTTTGTTTGGATTTTAAGTTACAGTTTGTGTGTACCTTGTTTTGGACTGAATTTTCTACAGTTAAAGGCTATTCCTGGGAGAGTTTTTCTCCAGCTGAAGGTAACCTGGACATTGGGGGCAAAGTTGGAGATAATAAAGGGATCCTTATTGCTTATTTGACTGTTTATTTGATAATAAAGGGACTCTTATTGATTATTTGACTGAAATACCTTTGTGCCATGCCCCAGGTTATCACAACTGGTGTAAACAGATGCAGGAACTTTTTAACGATTAAAAGTGTTAAGCCTGGTTTCCCCAACCAGGGTTAGGGAGACAAGCTAAACAGAATGTGCAGCGTTAGTCAGATAGGCACACAGATAAATGAGTGAGCTAAGCTTGTATGTTTATTAACATACAGTAAAAATAACAGATACGCTTGTGCTATCAAAAATATAGTTTATTCCATTATGAGTTCATAGCATAGTCAAAATAACAGTCCAATAGTCATGTATCATTTAGTCAGTCCATTCAGGGATATTCAGTTAGCAAAGTCCGTGCAGAATATCCTATGTCAGTTCACTTACAAATCAGTCCTTTGTTTCTCTCCCGTTCGAGCAATGCAGTCTTGATTCCAAGCAGTAATCAGGGATCATCAAAGCCAGAGAGAGAGCAAGCTGTCGTCTTGCTTCTTTTAAAGTGCTTTCACAACCACTCCCTTAATTACTATCCCATAGTTAAAGTTGCAGACACTTTAACATATAAACCATGATAACATATTATTATTTACCTAAACCAGTTAGGGTAAAACAATGTTATCTCTAACATTCTCCCCTTTTAGGAAATAATAATAAATATAACTATTTACATCTTTAAATCATAGTAATTACAACTTTCTTTAAACTTAGTTACTCCTTGAGCTTTTGTAAATTGGTCTGCAATGTTTTCTTCCGTCATGCAGTATTCCAATTTAATTAGCCCATTCTTTACAGATTCTCTAACATTTAAGTATCTTAAATCAGTATGCTTTGATCTAGTTTTTACAGCAATACTAGTAGCTAACTTTATAGCTGCTTGGTTATCCTCGTACACAATAATGGAATCTTTTACAGTTATACCCATGTCTAATAATAACTGTTTGTACAAAATCAAGTCAGTGCATAATAATGACAGACATGAAAATTCCGCTTCCATCGTGGACAAGCTGATATGCTGTTGTCTGATTGACCTCCACCCTATTAGTGTCTTACCAAATAATATAGCCATCCCGGATGTTGATTTTCTTGTGTTTATATCAGTTGCAAAACTTGCATCTGCATAGGCACTAAGACTCAAATCACCCTTTGGTTCTATATACAATGCATGGTTCATTGTTCCTTTAAGATATCTTAAAATTCTCTTTAATGATTGCCAATGACATTGATGTGGATCCGAATTAAAACGTGCCAGCTGATTTACACTATAAGCTATATCAGGCCTTGACCAATTGCTGATATATGAAAAGCTACCAATCAAAGATTGATATATGGACTTATCAAATTTGGGACTTTGATCATCAATTTGGCAAACTTCCTGACTCATTGGAGTCTTTGCCGGTTTACAAAGTTCCATTTTAAACGTTTTAATTAATTGGCAAATTTTATCTTCTTGAGATATCTTAAAACCATTTTTTGTTTTGTTAATTGTCAATCCTAGATACTTTTTAATTTCACCTAAATGCTTTAATTTTATCTTTTTGGCTAATAATGATATAATCTCATTAGCTTCGTTATTAGTCTTAGTTATCAAAGCAATATCATCTGTAAATAATAACAATAATGACACCGTTCCATTATTTTCTCTTTTAAACACACATGGATCTGCTAAACCAGATTTAAAACCTATATTGTTTAACTCTTTCACAATATATTGGTTCCACTCAAACCCAGATTGTTTCAACCCGTAAAGACTCTTTTTGAGTTTCCAACAATCATTACTATTTACTTTATTGTCTTTTATACCTACTGGTTTTCTTAAATATATAGTGTGCTGCAATGGTGCATGCAGATAGGCAGTTTCTACATCTAAATGGTTAATGACATAGTTTTTCTTAGCTGCCCACACTAATGCTGCTCTTAAAGATGTTGCTTTAAGACTTGGTGCAAAAACTTCATCGTAATCAGATGCAGTTTGATTAAATCCTTGAGCTACTAACCTAGCCTTATGGGTAACAGTCCCATCATTTCCAGTTTTTACTTTAAATATCCATTTGCACCCAATGGATTTTTCTCCTGGAGGTAATTTAGCATCTTCATAAACTTTCATTACCTTTAATGAATTTAGTTCCTTTTCCATTGCCTTTTGCCAATTCTCCTGATCCTTAGCAGGATACATCCTAAGTTCATCTACACTAGTTGGAACTTTAGTTACTTGGCAAACTATACTTGCTTGATACCTATCAGGTGGTCTAATTACACGTGTAGTACGTCTAGGTATTACAGGACTTACAGGTGGACTTTCATTTATTAACTCTTCTTGATTATCTAACTCTTCCTGATCAACTGTTTCCTCTTGTTCTGGTCCTATTTGTTCTTCATGGACTTCTTCTTTAATTGGACTCTTCTTATAACTAGTCTGATCTTTCTGCCTTTTGTAGGGTTCAATAATTACTTCATTATTTAAATCTTGCTCTAATCTATTCCATCCTACATGTTCTAGGAATTTAGCACTGGCACTGGTGTAAACTCTAGATGTACCTGGTTCCCAGAATCTATAAGATCTATGATAAGATGTATATCCTACAAAAAATAATCTTTTAGCTCTATGCTGTCCTTTGTGTCTAAGTTGTGAAGGGATATGCACCCATGCTGGTGCTCCAAATGTGTGCATGTAACTTAAATCAGGTTTTGTACCATGCCACAGTGTGAATGGTAATTCACCTGTTGTTGAATTAACAACATTATTTAATATATGATTACCACACATTATTGCTTCTCCCCACAAATTGTCAGGTAATCCTGAATCAGACATCATAGTTCGTGCCATTGATTGTAATGTTTGGCCTCTTCTCTCTATAAAGGCATTATGTTGTGGCCTATATGGTGCAGACATTTTATGTTGAATACCTAACATTCTTAGTCTGTTCTGGAATTTATTATTTGTAAATTCTGTACCATTATCAGTTATAAGAGTTACTAATTTCTTTTTAGTTTTCCTTTCAGCAAATTTTATCCAATTAAAGAGATTTTGATACGTTTCAGTTTTGCTCTTCATTAAATAGCAAAACCCATATCTAGAATAGTGGTCCATTATACTTAATATGTAACGAGCTCCTCCTACACTTGGTTTTTTCGGACCTATTAAATCTGCAAATACTACCTCTAAAGGTTCTTTGGTAGTAAATCCATCAACTCTATTAGCCGGTGTGACCCTGCTCTTACTTTGATTACAGGCATTACATTGCAAATACTTATTACAAGGTTTCAAACTTATTCCCTAAGATAATTCAACAGTTTTCTTAAGCATTTTAAAATTTAAATGCCCTAGCCTTCGATGTAACAAGTGAATACATTCATCATGAGGTTTCTTATTTTCATAAACTGTGTTAGCCACCTTTAAACCATTATCATTTAACACATATAATTCACCTCTTAAAGATGCAGTAATTTTTTTATCTTCTTTCTCAATTATGCAGTTATCTCCTTTAAAAGTAACTATATATCCTAGTTTAACCAAAATTCTAACTGAAATTAAATTAAACTTAAGTTGTGGTGCATAACATTTTTACATTCTCTTTTATAAAAGAACAATATGCTATACCTTGACCTTTAGCTTTCAGTTTCCAGCCATTGGCTAACGATATCTGCTGTGTACTCTTGGACATTTTAATAAAATTTTTGTTATCATTTGTTATACAGTGGGATGCTCCACTGTCAACCACCCATAAATTATTTTTTACAGCTCCGTTACTATACATGGCTAACTCTAAATTTTTATTTTTATTTTGATGACTTTTAGTATTCTGGCCAGCGTTCTGGTATTTTGCTTTTTTACAAAATCTTGCCAAATGTCCTCTTCCTCCACAATTAAAACACTTTTTAATTGCATATGCAGTAGGAGATTCATTATCTTCTTTTTGAGGTTGCTGCCTCCTTAACTGATCTCTTTCAAGCCTTCTTCTTGCCTCTTCAATCAATCTGCCAGTTATATCAGTTAAAGTTAGACTTTCCTTAGGCAAAATTTCAAGTGAAGTTACGTAGTTATCATAACTTTCATCAAGGGAAGATAGAATTATGTAGACTTGGTGTTGTTCAGAGAAAATAAGCTCTTTCTCGTGCAGTTCTTGAAAAATGCTTTGCATAGTTTTCAAATGACTCAGCATATCACCATTAGTCTGGAGATGCGTCCTGAAAAGCTTCCGTGTTAGATTTATGTGAGCACCAACATTATCTCGAACATAAATCCTCTTCAGCTTCTGCCAACACCCAACAGCCGTTTTCTCTCCGTGGATATAAACAAGTTGCTGATCAGTTAAGGTTAACCCAATTATGCAAATAGCTTGTTGATTTTTATGCATAAATTCTTCTATCTTTAGTTTATCTTCTTCATCCTCTGGATCCCATTCCTCTACATTTGGTGGATTTTCAATTATGTTCCACAAACCTTCTCTTCGTAGAAGCAGACTACATTTCATAGACCATGATACATAGTTTGCTCCATCCAACTTGGATATAAGGGACAAACTTTGTAGATTGACTTGTGCCATGTTTTCTTTATATGGATATAAAACTATAATTTATAAAACACAGCTGTCTGTTTACTGTAATGTATAACAACACAAACTCTCACTTTTACATAAATCTGTTTTATCCTAGTTAAACTGACTTTGCAGCCTCTGGGCCCATAACCAGTGTTAAGCCTGGTTTCCCCAACCAGGGTTAGGGAGACAAGCTAAACAGAATGTGCAGCGTTAGTCAGATAGGCACACAGATAAATGAGTGAGCTAAGCTTGTATGTTTATTAACATACAGTAAAAATAACAGATACGCTTGTGCTATCAAAAATATAGTTTATTCCATTATGAGTTCATAGCATAGTCAAAATAACAGTCCAATAGTCATGTATCATTTAGTCAGTCCATTCAGGGATATTCAGTTAGCAAAGTCCGTGCAGAATATCCTATGTCAGTTCACTTACAAATCAGTCCTTTGTTTCTCTCCCGTTCGAGCAATGCAGTCTTGATTCCAAGCAGTAATCAGGGATCATCAAAGCCAGAGAGAGAGCAAGCTGTCGTCTTGCTTCTTTTAAAGTGCTTTCACAACCACTCCCTTAATTACTATCCCATAGTTAAAGTTGCAGACACTTTAACATATAAACCATGATAACATATTATTATTTACCTAAACCAGTTAGGGTAAAACAATGTTATCCCTAACAAAAAGAAGGGGAAAAAAAAGAAAAAACTAGATTCCTCAAATTAATACATTTATGTTTCACTTGAAAGGGACGATACTTACGGCTGTGCTCCAATTTCTCGAAGATGATAGAACAGCTGTGGGAAATGGCTTTGAAGGAGATTCTCAAACAGAAGACATAGCGATACAATCCCCTTTTAAACAAGGAAGGAAGGATTAAAAAAACACCCTCAAAATACATCTCTTAATGCTGGTTTTAAAACACTAGAAATAGTCAATATAGAAAACAGCTTGTTACATTTTTAAAGCAGCGATAAGTAAAGACGGTATTCGCATGTTGCAAGAAATTGGCTTACAAGCCTATGACAATAGTAGTTTTGCTTAAAACTGTTCTGGCAGGACTTGCTTTAAGTACAGGTACAGTCAGGGGTGGACTTCAAAAATTTCAGCAACCGGTTCTCTGCCTGATTGCTGGGTGGGTGTGGCCTAGTTGGCCTCTTGCACCACACGGGGGGTGGGTGGGCAGTTTTGCATTCCTTGGGCTCCGGAGGATTTCATCGAGCCTCCTGTTGTGGTTCGCTGGCAGCTGGTGCAGACAGCAGTGGAATTGGACAGTGAGGAAGAAAGGGGACCAGTCAGGGAGTCTGGAGAGGATTCGGACGAGGGTCCTCCGTCCTATGCAGAGATGGGGCCAGGACCATCTGGGAGTGGTATGCTGACTCCAGAGCCTTTGGAGTCAGGCAGCAACAAGGTAGAGGACCCAGGGGAGCCTGTTCCCAGTGCGCGTATGCGCAGAGCTGCTAGAAGGCATCCAAAATGGACCACATGGGGACTCCTGGGAGAGGAGGGATGGGCAGGCCAGCCAGGGATGGGATTTACTGGTTCGCCGAACCGATAATTAAAAATGATAAAATTAGTTAGCGGTTTGCCCAAACCAGGGAGAACCAGTAGCAGCCCACCCCTGGGTACAGTAATCTTCAACAACATTCATTCAGGGACTGTCTGAAGTTACCACAACACTGAAAAAGGTGACTTCTGTACCAGGTTTCACACTTACCGACCAATGCAGCATCCCAAAATTCAGGAGAATTTGGGAGGAGCTACATTTTTCTTAACAGCCAGAGGCTTCATTTAACAACAGCAATGATTCCCTTAACAGTGGTGGCAATAAAGGGTTGTAAAACAGGGAAGGGGGGGGGAAACTCACTTAACAACCATCTCACTTAATGGAAATTTCAGGCTTAAATGTAGTCGTTAAGTTGAGGGTTAACCATATTGCTTTATGTTAGATGCCAAAACTAAAAAGAGGAGAAGAGGAGGAGGAGGAGGAGATGACAGGGAAAAGGAGAAAGAGAAGAAGAGGGGGAGAAAGAGAAAACTAGAAGAGAAGAGAAGAGGAGGAAGAGATGGAAAAGAAGGAGGAGAAGGGGAAGGAGAAGAGACAGAAGAAGAGAGGGAGAAGGAGGGGAACCCCTTCCCTTGGGGTCCCACCCCGCACTCCTTCCCAAGCCACTTGCTTGGCAAAAGGCAAGAGCAGCTAGGAGAAGAATGAGGGAACTCTGGGTGGGTTAAGAGCTTCAGTTGACCTGGATGGGCCATAGATGGCCAAGGACATTTTCATCAAGCGGAGTTCTATTTTTTTTTATAAAAAAAAATATTAAGTGGGCATTGCAGTTATGCACTACAAATCAACTTACAGACGAGTGAGAAGAAATAGAGTGAAGTCTGAAGAAGTACCGCACATATATTTCACGGAATATCTGATATAGCTTGGAGGGCTCATTGTAGAGAAAACAAAGAGGAGCAACTGAAAACATTAAAAAAAAAAAAACACCACTAGTTAGCAATGGAAAAATAGTAACATGTACTGTATAATAATTTTAAAATTTCAGGAAGATGGATTTCAATGGCAACAGACTTACATACCGCTTCATAGCCCTCTCTAAGCAGTTTACAGAGTCAGCCTATTGCCCCCAACAATCTGGGTCCTTGTTTTACTGACCTCGGAAGGACGGAAGGCGGAGTCAACCTTGAGCTGGTCAGAATCGAACTGCCAAATTGCTGGCAGCCAGCAGTCAGCAGAAGTAGCCTGCAGTACTGCATTCTAACCACTGTGCCGCAGTACCTCAATGAATATTAAGGGAAAACAGGCATTATTATTCCACAGCTATAGTTATTCCAGCATAACTATAACTATGGAATAAGAATGTCTGTTTTCCCTTAATATTCATTCAGGTACTGCTTACCGACAGTTGGAATAATTAAGCAGCACCACAGATAATACACCACTTGTGTATTATGTCAAAAGAATTGCTGGAAAGCATTAGTTGGGTGAACGGAGATCACTACATTGGCTGTGTAGATCCTACTACTTTCAGAAGCAGCGGTGTTGTTTTTGTGTGCTGGCAATTACTACAAAAAATTGGCAGGTGCATAAACGCTGCTAAGAATAGCACCTCCCTGCAAATTCTGTCTTTTTTTTTTCTTTCTTTCTTTCTTTTTTGCAAGCTCAGAAAAAGACATCCAAGCATCACCGGAACTAAAGAGTTTCCAGGTTATTAAGTTGTGAGAGATAATATAGAAAGGGACCTGTTTTAAGAACCGTGACAACCCACAGCTTCTACACAACCATATCTATTATCTGTAAGCTATCAATGACAAGCTACTTACCATACATTGAAAAGCCATGGAAAGGAATGACACCTAAAGAAAGAAAAAAAAAAACATATTCCACTTAGTGTCTAAAAAGTGGGTGTTTTCAGAAATAGGAAACTTAAAAAAAAAAATCTACGGAGATTCTCAGTCATCCAGGTCAAGGTTGTCTCAAATGTGATTTTTTTCCAAGAGGTAACTGGATTTTCTGGGGTTTTCTTTTGAAGAAGTTTTGCTTCTCATTTCAAGAAGCTTCCAGAAGAGCTGAAGGAGCTTCTTGGATGAGAAGTGAAACGTCTTCAAAGAAAAACCCCAGAAAGTCCCGTTGCCTCTTGGAAGAAGGCACTTTTGGGAAAGTTTTTTTGGGGGGGAGGAATTCCAAATTTTGAACAAAACACCTCCCTCACAGCATAAAATTCTGCCACAATAAGAGTTAGAAAGACAGGCTCAGATGCCATCTGGGGCCCTTTTGCTACACACGTTGGGGAATTATTGTGAATTACACATGGGTAGCAAGGCTATCACTGACACCTACTTTCCCTGGATGGATGAGAGGGGATTCACTGCGCACAGCCTAAAGACCTGAACACATTCAAGAAGGTGGGCATTTCATCCTTGTTCTTCCTTGGCTAATTAAAGCAGCCACAAACTGCCTTAGGACAAAATATTTGTCAACAGGCTGAAGGGAGCATCATGTGCTGCTCCAGAGGAAGATCTATTTCTAGGCAACCTTTGGGAGGCTGTAGTGGAGTGAGATCTTTCTTTCTTGAGACCCTGCCATAACCAGTGTCAAGTTTGCTATTTCTCAGCAAATTACTTCAACATGCGGTCATGCGAGACACCAGGAATTTTTGGATGAAAGGGATTATCTAGATCCATTTCAGTTTGGCTTCAAGCCTGGTTTGGAACAGTTTACATAATAATGATAATGATGTTTTATTTTAAAAGCAATTGCTCCTTTGTGACAGGAGGAGGAGAAGGAGGAAGGGGAGGAAGGGGAAGGGGAGGAGGAAGAAGAGGTGAAAGGAGAAGGGGAGGAAGAGGAAGAAGAGGAGGAGAAGAGGAAGAGGAAAAGGAAGAGGAAGGAGGCGGAGGAGGAAAAGAGAAGGAGGAAGAGGAAGAAGGAGAAGGAAAGGAAGAGGAAAAGGAGGAGGAGGACGAAGGAGAAGAAAAAGAGGAAGAGGAGGAGGAAGAAGAAGGGGAAGAAGGAGAAGAGGAGGAAAAGGAAGGAAAAGGAGAAGGGGAAGAGGAAGAGGAAGAGGAAGAGGAAGAGGAAGAGGAAGAGGAAGAGGAAGAAGAAGAAGAAGAAGAAGAAGAAGAAGAAGAAGAAGAAGAAGAAGAAGAAGAAGAAGAAGAAGAAGAAGAGAAGGAGGAGGAGGAGAAGAGGAAGGAGAAGGATCGAATAAATGCAGCAGCACCAATTCTTTAATCTTCTGAGCCTGCTTCTGTATGGCTGGGGAAAAAACACCCTGGAATGGTTCAAAGCAAAAAATAAAAAAAAAGTTCTGCCAATTTTTTTTGAACAGTTGTTATTTCTTTTTACCCAAAGGACAAAAATGCCATTCAAAAGAATCCACTCTTTAAAAAGGGTATATAGTTCCCCCTGTTTCCCACTAGAGGGGGCAACAATATAACATCTTTACCATTTGGCGGATAAAACACAGCATATTGTTCCATTCCAAGCTTCCCTACACAAAAAAACAAACAAACAAACAACAACAAAACAAACAGAAATAACACACCGAGCATCAGAGAAACAGCAAAGAGAATGCAAAGTTTTCCATATGAAAAATATAGACCTGTCACAATAAACAAGAGGAACAAACTAGAGTGCAAATTCCGAGGACAGAAAAATTGTAATAAAAATAACAAATCCATCTTGAGCTATATAGTCCTTAACTTACGACCACAACTGAGTACAAAATGTATATTTGTTAAGTGAGGAATTGGTTCCAGGAGTTTGCTCGTCAGAAGGTGGAAAATGTGATCACATGACTGCCAGGATCCTGCAGCTGTCATAAATGTGAGCTTCCAAGTGTAAATCACCTGCCCATGGGGATGCTACGACAGTCATAAGTGTGAAAAATGATCATAAGTCACTTTTTAAAATATGACTGTAATATCGGACAGTCACCCAACGAACTGTTGTAAGTGGAGGACTAACTACCTGTAAAATTATCCTTAAAGTAATGATCTAGAACTGTGGTGGCAAACCTGTGGCATGCATGCTGGAAGTAGCACACAGAGCCATTTCTGCTGGCATGCGAGCCGTCGCCCCAGATCAGATCCACTGGATGCTTGGCAACTGGCTCATATTTATGAGGGTTGCAAGGTTATGTGGTCACCTTCTGACAAGCAAAGTCAATGGGGATTCTCTTAACAACTATACTACCAACTTAACTGCAGGGAATCACTTAACAAGTGTGGGGCAAGCAAACAGGGCAAAACCCACTTAGCAACAGACATTTTGGGCTCGGCTGTGCTTGTAGGTTCGAGAGCTGCCTGCAGACATATTTTTCCTCCACGGTACAGCATTGATTTTCATCAGTTTTCATTTTAAAAAATAAAATGGAATATGGGTAAATTGGGATGACTCCCAGTACCCCTGTCAATCTTTTCACTTTGATTGTTGTTTCAGCAGCTGGATTATGCAGAAACCCCTCCCCCCAAAAAACTGCAACATTTTCCCTTTGTAGGGCCTGATGTGGCCCACCAGTGGCTAGAGGAGTTGGCGGTAGACTCGTACAGTGAGGAGATTGCGGAGGAACATGGGCCTGTCTGGGATTCTGGGGAAGGCTCTGATGAGTGCTCTGCGTCGGAGGCAGAGATGGGGCCAGGGTAGGCTGGCAGTTATCAGCTGCCTTCAGAGTTGGAGATCAGTGGGGCAGAAGAACAGCTGGAGCTTGTTCCCAGTGTGCACATGCACAGAGCTGCCAGGAGAAGGGAACAGTTAAGGAACAAGGGTCGATTCGGGAGTAAAGGCTCAGGTGGACGGTGAATGGCCCCTCTCATAGGGAATGAAGAGGAGCAAAAGGGGACTGGTGTGTGCAGGAGACAATTAGTTCAATTCATTAGGGTGAAGATCTGTTCCTGACTTCTTACCAAGTAACTGCTGCTACAGTGTGGCATTTGGAAGGTATCAGCCTGGCAACTCTCCCAGCCTGATAAAGGTTGTAGTTGTGAAATCTCATGAAAGACTGTTGGCCGGGACTTTGCTGGAGAGGAGTTCCCTTTAACCTCAATAAAAGGGGCTTTATTGGGACGAGGAGTCTGCCTCATGATCTCAGGAAGCCCAGGTCAGAACAGGGCCTAACATACGTATCCAACCCGTCAAAGACAGCACATGTTCATCGTCCATGAGATGCAAAGAAAGTGGTAATTAAGTGCATTGGTCATCATGGACGTTAAGGTTTGAATGTTACCCAATCCTGGTTTGCTTAAGACCATCAAGTAACATTTATAAAACAATTCTCTCTTTTCAGCGCCTCTGTACGGCTAGAGCATTTCAAATAAAATGTTTCTTTACCTCGAATGAATGATCTGGGTGGGCTAGCACTATTGTACGCAAAGTGTTCCAACACGGAAGTGTCTCGGGAGAAACAAAGCAACACCTGAGGGAAACACAAACTTATCAGGAAGTTCTGTGTCAATAATAGGCTCATTTTTAACTGAATCTAGAAAAAAAAAATGTGTTTCCCACAAAAGTCAACGTCTTACTACACACTAAAGACAAGAAAAAGGTTCAGGTTAATCTCTTCCAACTGAGGAATGACTTTTGTGTCCCTGGAAAAGTTAATAGGTATGCTTCGTCCTATTTGGACTTCTAAGGAGAATTGTAAAAAAAAACTCCAGTTTCCTAGTTTTCTTAAGGTAGCAGTAGAGAAAACTCAAACTAGATTGTGGCAAAGACAACTTTTCTACTCAGAATAAACTCAGAATCCTATACACACCCGACTGCTCCGTTTATTCTCTCTCTTTCTCTCTCTCTCTATATATATACACATATTTGTTTTCTTAAGTTTTCACGGGTACTTACATGTATGGCATTCAGCTTTGTTCGGGTATTTTCCCACATCATAGTAGTGGTGCTTTTAAAGTTTTTAAAGCTACTAACTTTTTTTAAAAGCACCACTACTATGATGTGGGAAAATACCCGAACAAAGCTGAATGCCATATATACATATACATATACATATACAAATACATATACACACACACACACAAGACTACAGCAAATTCATTTCCATGAGTAATCATTCTAACGTGGGACGTGCAGCAGCTTATCTTTTTATTTTAAACAGAATTTTTCCAACGCCATGACAATGTTTCCCAGTGCAAGGCCTGTGTGGAGAGTACTTTTCTGTTTAATATTTGTATAAACAAAATCCTCTGAAAATTGTATTTGTCAAAGAAAAGCAGAAACGTCTTGAAAATCCGTCTGGGCTTCTGATAGAGGACAGAATAATTTTCTGCCAGAGATATGGCCTTACCTCCTTTGAACAACCTGCTACTTTTGCTGGTTAACATTTTTTTGTCAGACAACAAAGTACCTTTATCTTAAATACACACTTTCAGCACTACTTATCAGCCCCCGTGCTCCTATCCGAACTCTTAAAATATACCACAGCCAGCAAAGTAGAAATAAACAGGAAAAATTAAAAACTAATTTATAAGAACCCATGTCAGCAGAAAGAAGAGGGAAAATTATGGATACAGACAAGGGCTCCTCTGACAGCCCTACGAATTGGGGGTGAAGGTAGAAATATCTTCTTATTTTTGTTTCATTTTACTTCCCTCCAATTCAAGTTCAATCCTCGCAGACTGCCTGGAAAAATCCTCACAAGGTTTTCTTGGCAAGAATTTTTCAGAAACAGTTTGCCATTGCCTACTTTCTAGGGCTGGGAGAAAAGGACTGGCTCAAGGTCACCCAGAAGCTTTGAGCTGAAAGGCAGGACTAGAACTTCGCGGTCTCCTGGTTTCTAGCCATAACCACCATACCAGCCTGGTTCTCCCAATTTCCTACTACAACTTACAATTGTTTGTTTAGTTGCAATGGCAGTGAAAAATAAAGGGGGAGGGGGCTTATGATTGGTTTCCACACTGACCATGCTGACCTGTTGTGGCCCACCAGCGGCTGGCGGAGCAGGCAGCAGTCGGACAGTAGTGAGGAGGTTGGGGAGGAACCTGGGCCAGTCCTGGAGGTTGAGGAAGGCTTGGATGAGGGCTCTGTATCAGAGGCAGAGATGGGGTCAGGACAGGCTGGCAGTGAGGCAGGGGAGCTTCTGGAACTGGTTCCCAGCCTGCGCATGCGCAGAGCTGCCAAAAGGAAGGCACAATTAAGAACTCAGGGTCGACATGGGAGCAAGGCCACAGGTGGATGATGAACGGCCCCTCCCTTCAGGATTAAAAGAGAAACAAAAGGGGAGGGGGCTTTTGCAGGAAACAACTTGCTCATTCATTCGTCCATTCGTTCCAGCCTCATGGAGATTGGTCTGTATAACCTAGTCCTTCCCTGTCAGCACTGAGTGTGGAACTATTTACTGGACAGCGTTCCAGGATTGATAAAGGTCTGAGCTAATTAGTATATCTTTGCAAGACTGTTTGCCAAGCCGTTGGCTGACTGTGAATGAAATAAATTCACATTAATGTAATAAAAGAGGTTTTGCTGGGACTCAGAATTGACTTAATGCTAGCCAGGAGTAAACATAGAATCTTGAAAACTTAAGAATAAGGTCCCAGGCTCAGCAATAGTAATTGAATTGAGACAATTTCATCTTGAAAGGATTTCTTCCCACATCTGTTAGCTCTGGATTGAGTTGCCTCTTAGACAAACCAAGCCCCTGGCCTTTTACTTTCCCACATTCTCACAATCCCACAGATCGCCTTTTGTATTTTTCTAAGTGTACTTCCTTCTTTGTCCATATTCCCCCCCCACCCCCAAATATGGACTTTTTGCTGATAGTCTTAAAGTCAGCCCCACTTTCCTTCCCTGATTATAAACTATTTTTGTGTCGTATGTTTTTATCAGCGTATATACATACTTGAAATAAATTAATACAGGCAAATTCACCTTCCCAAATGCTGAGAAGTACTCCACACGGTTTTGAATTTCCTTCTTTACAGGTTTCTTTCAGGTTTCCAGAGGTGTAATATTTCAGAAATGCACAGGGAATGATTTTTATATCCTTCTAAACTTTAGGTTTACAAACACCATACCATCACAAGTCGGGAGGCTACCTGTCACTCTCTTGCCCAAAGGTTTTTTTTTTGAGTTTCAACTATCACTAAATACTGCTCCTCTGGATATTATTCATATTGACTCCAAAACAAGGTCTATTACATGAGAATTCCTTCCCCCTCCTGTATCTTAACTTCCCCACCTCAGAATTCTGAACTGTATTTAATTATTTCCTCTAACGCAGAGAAGCTTGTCATGCTCCATGCAACTTTCCTATCTTTTTATGTTTCCATTTTCATTCTGATTTATTACACAGGAACACTAATTTAACTGTTGCACAAAGTAATAATTAAGAGTGTCAACAAATTGGCAGTGTAAAAACTTGCTATTCAAAATTCTAGCTATGTTTTTTTTTCAAGACATATCTTCCTTCCTTTCCTCCCTCCCTCCCTCCCAATCTTCCTTCCTTCCCCCTCTTGCTTCCTTTTCCTCCATCTCTATCTCCCTTCCTTCCTTTCCTCCCTCCCTCCCTTCTTTTCCTCCGTTCATATCTTCCTTCCTTTCCTCCCTATCTTCCTTTCCTATCCTCCTTCGTTCCTTTCTTCCTTCCCACCCTTTTACCTTCCTTCCTTCCTTTCTCTCTCCCTCTTCCTTCCTTCTCTCCTTCCCTATCTTCCTTCCTTCCTTTCCTCCCTCCCTCCCTTCTTTTCCTCCGTCCATATCTTCCTTCCTCCCTTTCCTCCTTCCCTATCTTCCTTCCTTCCTTCCCTTCCACCCTTTTACCTTCCTTCCTTTCCTTTCTCTCTCCCTCTTCCTTCTCTCCTTCCCTATCTCCTTTCCTTTTCCTTCCTTCCTTTCCTCCCTTCTTTTCCTCCGTCCATATCTTCCTTCCTTCCTTTCCTTCCTCCCTTTCCTCCTTCCCTATCTTCCTTCCTTCCTTTCCTCCCACCCTTTTACCTTCCTTCCTTTCTCTCTCCCTCTTCCTTCCTTCTCTCCTTCCCTATCTTCCTTCCTTCCTTTCCTCCCTCCCTCCCTTCTTTTCCTCCGTCCATATCTTCCTTCCTTCCTTTCCTCCCATCCTTTTACCTTCCTTCCTTTCCTTTCTCTCTCCCTCTTCCTTCTCTCCTTCCCTATCTCCTTTCCTTTTCTTTCTTTCCTTTCCTCCCTTCTTTTCCTCCGTCCATATCTTCCTTCCTTCCTCCCTTTCCTCCTTCCCTATTTTTCTTCCTTCCTCCTTCCTTCCTTTCTTCCCACCCTTTTACCTTCCTTCCTTCCTTTCCTTTCTCCCTCCCTCTTCCTTCCTTCCTTTCCTCCCTCCCTCCGTTAAACCGTGTTAAATGAAATTAATAACTGCAATGATTCACTTAACAAATGTGGTGAGAAAAGTCATAAAATGGGACAAAACTCACTTAACAAATTTCCTCACTTAACAACATAAATTCTAGGCTCAATTGTGGTCGTTAAGGCAAGGACTGCCTGGATTAGCCTTAGTTTGGCAAAAAATTCTATTGGGTAAGGTAAGCAAATAAAAGACTGAAGTCCATTGCTTTTCAATTTGTCTTTGGCCTTGAGCCTGACTTATGCAGACACAGAGCAGATTTCATGAAATTATATACAAATGGAAACATTCCGTCCTCTTACTGCTTATCCAACAGTTATTGATATATCCAAATTACTCATTATAAATAGTCCCAAAGAAATGAACATCTGACGACATATCCTTATCACTCGGAAGCAGAATTTGGCAATTAGGTAGATAACCTGAGGATTTGTATTGGCTCTAAGTAACTCTGTCTGACTGGACAATTCTTTTCCGAAATGGTTGAAATAGCTTTTGTTGGAGATTTTTAAAAAAAACAACAACCACACACACAGGAAACAATCTTCTGCCTTCAATTCTGCCTGAACTGCAGAGTTATTAACTCTATGATAAGGACTACCTGTATTCCAAGCATGGCCTCACCAGTGCAGTATAAAGTGGTACTAACACTTCATGTGATCTTGAGATTATCCTTCTCTTGATGCAGCCTAGGATTGCACTGGGTTTTCTGCCACCTGATTCTCTTAACTTCCCTTAAGAAGATTTGGAAGGGGCATTTGGTGCATTTGCAAAGAGTAATGAGCTGCTATGAACATCTATCCTGTTTCCCTGAAAATACGACCTACCCTGAAAGTAAGTCCTAGCTTGCTTTTTACATGTGCGCCCAATATAAGCCCTACCCCACCCCCCAAAATAAGCCCTAATTAAGATCAAGCCCACTCCAAAGTGCACAGGCAAAAATTAAGCTAGGGTGGGGATGGGGGGGTGGAGCTGCCCTTACTTACCCTTGGACAGTTTGTAGCCAGGCCTCGCACACCCTGACACCTGCCTTGCCGGCCCATTTCTTCTGTAGTCAGTAAGGCTTTCCTAAAAGTCTCTGTAGCTGATAACAGGGGCCAAGATCGATCCTGAGCTCTGTTATTCGATTGCAGAAACCTTCAGGAAAATCTTGCGCTCCACAGAAGAAGTTCCTGAAGGCCTCTGACATAAGTGATGTTGAGCTGGCCATGCCACCCTGGCCACATTCACCCCGGACCCCTGAGGTCAAACACAACCCTAATACGGCCCTCAGTTAAATCAAGTTTGACACCCCTGTTCTAGAGGGAGGGAGCCCCCACAGAAAAAGTCCTTCTTCTTGGTCCCACTAGATCAGGCATGTCAAACTCACGGCCCATGGGCCACATGTGTGATGCACTGGGCACTCCACCCAGTTTAGTGAAAGGGGGAAGTCACAATACATCACGTGACGATTCCATGATGATGCAAGTTTGACATCCCTGCACTAGATGGTGTTCTTAGGAAAGGGGAACCTTAACATTTCCTGCTTTCCTGCTTTTATTTTTGTTTGTTAGTTTTGTTTTTGGCTTTGTTGCCTTTTTAGTGCTCCTCCTTGTTTTTGTAATATGTTTCAGTCATAAAAATTTAGCTAGCCACCTTGAGCAATATGCCCTCTACCCAATTGGGCCCCTCCCAGAACTCTCTGGTATCATACAGTTGAGATTAATCCTTGTGGTTTTTCCCCAGGAATTCGATTTTGAACTATTGTTTTAGCATGACTAACTTGTTTTGTTTTTCTGTTTTCTCCCTGGAGTAGGGTTTATTTCATTTTGTTTAGGATTCTTTTTCATATTTCAGCATCATGCTGAGACTCATTGTTATGCAGTTGTCCTAGCCAATAACTAATAAATATCAATATATATAACAAGTCAAATACACAAAATAAACTTTTCACTTACCTAGTGATAAACAGCATTTTTGAAAACGGTGAAATGAATTACAATTCGACAGAAGTCCAAAAAGTACTACAATGCTTTATATGCATTGATATACACATAATAAGAATATACTGTTATGAACAATGGGGAAGTCATTGCTATTAAAATATTCTAAAGAGTCTATAGAATTATTGAATAAACAGCAGAAATTAAGAAATAGCACTGAAATTTCTTTGATCCAGTTGCAAAGACCTCGATCTCTATAATTCAGACCTTAGCTGGTAAAATCAATTAACCAACTGTACAAGGCGTTTTCAAGGAATTCAACAAAGATTTGAACTTATCCAAGAGATATCTTATCATTGTTGATTCAGAGTTGTCTATGGTTAATGTTAACAATCCACAGGCACAATTGAATGATTTCTTATTAGGCAATGATTTATATACAGTCATTTGGACCAGTAACCCAATTCTGAACAGGTTTAACTTAAAGGTAAGCCCCACAAAACATCAATGGAATTTATTCTTGTGTAAACTGTACACATAGCAACGCACTGTAGCTCTACTTAAGAGCAGCTGTTGCATTACAATTTTTATTTGATCTACAAAGTAAACAGAACAAACCCTACTCTGCCCCAAATGTCCTTCTTCCAGTGACGTATGATTTGCCATTTGTTCCACGTAAATTACTTACCTGATATAAATAATCCTCAAACACAAAATAATAGTCATCATTGCTGGCTGTCAATTTCACATCCTGAAATTAAAAAAAACCACAACTTTCTGAAACTGAGTCACATCTTTTCCACATGGGCACCTCTCACACTGTACACAATATAACAACAGGCAGCATTATTCTAATCTAATGGCGCTAACAACAGCTATGGCACTAATGATATATCAAGCACAGCCTTTCATCGACTTCTAATTTTCAAATGCAATGGAAGGTTCCATTAGAAATATTGATCTACAATGAAAGAAACAGAGAGTTGGAAGGGACCTTGGAGGTCTTCTAGTTGAACCCCCTGCTCAAGCAAGAAACCCTATACCTGTGATGGCGAACTTATGGCACAGGTGGCACGTAGAGCCATTTGTGCAGGCACATAAGCCCTAGCCAAACCTACCTGCACTGGGCATGTGCGTGCCTCCCAACTGATTTTTGGTCCATTTGACGCCGTATTCGTCCTCCCGGAGGCTTGAGGGAAGCCTCTGCAGCCTCGGGAGGCTGAAAAATGGGCCTTCTGGAAATACTGGAAGTGCTTAAACAGGCCTGTTTTTCGGCCTCCCGAAGCTGCAGAAGCTTCCTTCGAGCGTCTGGGAGGGTGAAAACGGCCTCAAACAGGCTGAAAATCAGCTGGGAGGCCCACACATGCTCAGTGCAGGTAAGGGGGTGGAGGTGTTGCACGTGCATGGGCAGCGGGGCGGGGCGCATTGAATTGTGGGTGCTGGCATGTACACGCCTGTGCACGCTATCACGTGCGCATATGCTTTTGGCACACGACAACAAAAAGGTTCGCTATCACTGCCCTAAACCATTTCAGGCAAATGGTTGTTCAACCTCTTCTTAAAAGCTCCAGTGATGGATCACCCACAACTTCTGAAGGCAAAAGTTGTTCCACTGATTAATTGTTCTCGCTGACAGGAAATTTCTCCTTAGTTCTAAGTTGCTTCTCTCCTTGATTAGTTTCCACCCATTGCTTCTTCTCCTGCCTTCAGGTGCTTTGGAGAATAGCTTGACCCCCACTTCTTTGGGGCATCCCCTAAGATATTGGAAGACTGCTAGCAAAACATTGTGGGATCCAACAATGGACATTTCTCTAATCTCCATTTATTCCTGCTGTTTATTCTTTAACTAGTTAGCAGTCCAAACAAAGAGGGCTTATTTCCCCATTTACTCAGGAAACGAAATGGTGTTGGGCCAGACTGAGATATGCCACATTCCAAAGGATTCTAAAGAGAAATGCAGTAAATGGGAATTCCTAGAGCAAGAGTCATGCTGATTTTGATTCCTCTGTTAGCACTAAACACCACATTCAAAAGCTAGAATTATGGTGATCATAGCAGAACCATAGAGATTTTTCATTCCTTACTAGTCAGAAATTCAAGGCCCTTGGATTAGTTTGCTACCAGCTATCTTGCCAGCAGAACACAATTAATAAGGTTAGCCATTCTAAAAGACATTAAGCAGTCAAAACAAACATTTCTTTTCACTACATAAAGCCTAAAGGCTGAGTAACACGTTAACTACTGACCACAGAAATATGCAATACAAAAATTACTTACTTTATAAATCAGACTGTCCACCAAAAGATTGTACTGGATCACGTTAGACTTCAGCTGCTCATAGTACAAGATATCCTAAAATGAAATAATAATAACAATAACGATAATAATAATTGTCATTCCATATCAACCATCAATGCCAGTCAATGATATTTGTGATACATTTTTAAATATTCAGTTGACTGAGTTTCATGCCTTTTTTTAATTTAAAAAAATCTTTATTGGTCAAATTTTACAATTAAAAACTTATTTCCATTCACTTCAGCGTATTTGTAGTGGCGTTCACTCTCATTGACATGTTCTTAATATGTAAATTGTTACTAAATATTATTACAATTATTTTACATTCAATTTATAACGTATATTCATATACCGTGTTTCTCACATAATAAGGCCGGGCCTTATTTTTTTTGACCCCCGAAAAAACGGCTAGGACGTCTTTTCGGGGGTGACTTAATTCCCCCCCCCCACTTGCATCCTTGGGTGGATGGGCGGGCGGGCGGCGACAGCTTGGATATTCGGGAGACCTTCAGGTTTGGGCCACTGTTGCTTTCCCTTCTCCCTTGCTGCCCTTCTCCCTTGCTGCCCTTCTCCCTTGCTGCCCTTCTCCCTTGCTGCCGCGGTGTTTGGCGCAGCCACGTGAGGCCAGTCAGGGCTCCTCCTTGCAACCGGAGCCCTGAGGAGACACTTGGCTTCAGGAGCTGCCGTCTTCCCTTTGCTTTTGAAGGTAAAGCGAATTATTTTACAAAGCCTCCCCTGCCCGAGAGGGCAGCCCAACCCCACGTTGGGAGGCTAATTTCCCGGGGCCTCTTCCATTCCTCTCCGACCTCCCTATACTGTGCACCTCTGTTGCGCCGGTCCCTTCAGCCCAGCAAGCTATTCCACTTCAAAGAAAGGCCAGGCGGGTGGCTGCGGAGGAGCAGCAGCGGGTCCGAGCTGCTAGCAGCAGAAACAGCCACCACCTTTAGCCCGACAAGGGGAGAACGAGCGAGGTTAGCGCCCGCCAGCCCATCCTTCCCACCTCCGCGGCTCGGTTTCCCCTACCGGCGGGTCCTCCTTTCGTGCGGAAGGCTGCGGGGGAAGGCGCTCGCCCGAGAGGATCTCTCCCTCTCTCTCCCCGTGAGGTCAACGTCTGCACTGCGGAGGAGAGGGCTGCAGCCTGTTCCTCCTGCTTGCTGAGAGGTGAGGAAGCCGCGGCTCGCCTGGCGAGATCTGGGAATGAGGGGCAGGAGGAGGCACGCACACACCCGCGGCTCACTTTCCCAGCTCTGCCCAGCCCTCGTGGCCCTGGTGGGCAGCGAACATCACCCTGCCGAACCCTCCGCTCATCCTGCCAGGGCCGCACCAGAGTTGTAAGGGCTGGGAAAATGAGCCGCGGGTGTGTGCATGCCTCCTCCTGCCCCTCGTTCCCAGATCTCGCCGGGTGAGCCGTGGCTTCCTCACCTCTCAGCAAGCAGGAGGAACCGGCTGCAGCCCTCTCCTCCGCAGTGCAGATGTTGACCTCGCGGGGAGAGAGAGGGACAGATCCTCTCGGGCGAGCGCCTTCCCCCGCAGCCCTCAGCACAAAAGGAGGACCCGCCGGTAGGGAAAACCGAGCCGCGGAGGTGGGAAGGACGGGCTGGCGGGCGCTAACCTCACTTGTTCTCTCCGCGTCGGGCTAAGGATGGTGGCTGTTTCTGCTGCGAGCGGCTCAGACCCGCTGCTGCTCCTCCGCAGCCACCCGCCTGGCCTTTCTTTGAGGTGGAAAAGCTCGCTGGGCTGAAGGGACCGGTGCGTCAGAGGCGCGCAGGGATCTTTTTTATAAATGGTTAGATGATAAAATACGATAATAGAATATTCAGAATGCTAGATAGTAAGGAATATCTTTATTTTGCTATTATTTTGCTATTTGCTATTATATTTATAAAGGATTTCTTAGGATTGATTTGATATGATTAGATGATTTGTTATAGAGTAAACTGGTTTAAAGTATTGTTAGCTCATTAAGCATGAATGATTAAAAATATAGTCAAAATCTTCTTTTTTTAGTGATATTAGGATATATAAGTTTGGACTGACAATATGAGTTGTTATGTAACATAATTGTAATTGAGACTACAGAATGAATGCACAAAAATGATGAACCAACTGACACACTGGATGTACATATAAGAGTTGATGTTTTTATGTTTTGTCTGTCTTGTTTGTTTGTAGAAAATTAATAAAAAACTTTTTTTTTTTAAAAAAAAGAGGCGCGCAGTGTAGGGAGGTCTGGGAGGAATGGAAGAGGCCCCAGGAAATTAGCCTCCCCACATGGGGTTGGGCTGCCTTCTCAGGCAGGGGAGGCTTTGTAAAATAATTCGCTTTACCTTCGAAAGCAAAGGGAAGACGGCAGCGTCTGAAGCCAAGTGTCCCCTCGGGGCTCCGGTTGCAGAGAGGAGCCCTGACTGGCCGCGCATGGCTGCGCCAAACGCCGCGGAGTTGCTCTAAATGCTGCAGCAGCGAAGGAGAAGGGGCAGCAAGGGAGAAGGTAAAGCAACGGTGGAAGGTCTCCCTATATGAAGTGCCCCAGCAACGCAGGCAGCAGCATATCCAGGCATACAACAAAAGTACTTCCTAACGGCAACCTCCCCCCCGCTTTCCCCCCCATTTCGTATGTTTAATATGGGGCTTAATTTGGGGGAAGGGGCTTAATTTGATTTTATGCCAATAAAACATGGTGGGGCTTTCTATTGGTGGAGGCCGTATTGTTAGAGAAACACGGTATTTACATAGTTAGTTACATAATTATACGTAGTTATACTTAAGTCAGACAATATTGTTTCATCTCACCATAAACTTTCTTTAATTTATCTATTTTATGTCTATCTTGTAGCCAATTGTACCATAGACTCCAGATTTCATGATACTCTGTTTCTTCTCTCTTTCATTTCCATTGAAAGCCTATCCATTTCTGCACAATCTAAAACCTTTTTTATTACTGAGTTTCATATTTAATGAATAAAAGAGACAATAATAATAATAACAACAACAACAAATGTGATCGATGATCATATACTGAACTGTTGCAAGACAATCGCTCAGACTGACTACAAACAACGTCACAACACAGTTGCTCAGATGGTCCACTGGAACTTATGTCACAACTATCATCTGCCTTTAGCAAAGAACTGGTGGGATCATAAGCCTGAAAAAGTGGTCGAAAATGAGCATGGAAAACTACTGTGGGACTTTCGAATACAGACTGATAAAGTTTTGGAACACAACACCCCGGATATCACGATTGTGGAGAAAAAAAAGTGTGGATTGTCAACCTTGCCATACCTGGTGAAAGCAAAATTGACGAGAAACAACTTGAAAAAAAATCACCAGATATCAGGACTTGAGAATCGAATGGCAGAGACTCTGGCATAGACCAGTGCAAGTGGTTCCAGTGGTACTTGGCACACTGGGTGCTGTGCCTAAAGACCTAGGCAAGCACTTAAGAACAATTGGTGCTGACAAAATCCCCATTGATCAGCTGCAGAAGGCCACCTTACTGGGATCTGCTTGGATAATCCACCAATACATCACGCAGTCCTAAACGCTCCCCCAAACTCCACCAGAAATGAGTCTTTGGGAGCTTGAAAGGCATCCTGCTCCAAGAGGCTGCGCTGGCACAAGTCTCACAAAGACTCACTTCTGGCGGGATTTGGGAAAAAGAAAGACTTCTGATGCTTCTGATGCTTTCCTTGCATGAAACCAAAAGTCTCTCTCTCTCTCCCCCTGAGAATGGAGCTGGAGACGGTATCCTATGATCCCAAATAAAGAATGGTCGATTGGTAAGAAAACACGGTGGGGAATTTTCCTGCACTTTTGGGGGTATTTTTCCCAGGGTCTCTGGTCCACGGGATTTAAAATTATGAGTTGGTGGTCCCTGAGATCCATAAGATTGCTGATCCCTGCTTTGCAGCCCTTTCTAATGGAGTCAGCATATTGCCCCTCCCCAACAATCTGGGTCCTCCTTTTACCCACCTCGGAAGGATGGAAGGCTGAGTCAACCTTGAGCCTGGTGAGATTTGAACTGCCAAATTGCAGGCAGCCGGCAGGCAGCAGAAGTGGCCTGCAGTGCTGTACTCTTAACCACTGCACCACTGTGGCTCATATACTATCAGAATTTACTATGCTGATACATCACGACATCAAGAATTTGATACATATGAAGACCTGTACCAGCTAAAAACTGCCACTTTTGATTTCACGCAACTGTGAATAGATACTAAAATCAACCAGTGCTACTGGAAACCACACAATTTAAAAATTTGCTAGTTTTACTTAGTGGTGATAAAAATGTTTTATATTTACCTTTGCTGTGAATCAGGAGTATCAAACTTGATTCTATTGAGGGCCGCATTGGGGTTGTGTTTGACCTCAGGGGGCCGGGGTGGGCATGGCCAAGGTGGGCGTGGCCAGCATGGCATCACTTGTGCTGAGGGGGAGGGCACCTGTGGTCGCCCAAGCACTCGGCCAGCAAAAACAGGCTCCCAAGCTCCGTTTTTGGCTGCAGCCCTTTGTTAGTGAAAACGTGGGGGGGGGAAGGCGTGGTCCTCCCGAGCTCCGTTTCCACTGGCAGAGGCATCGGAGGCTGGTCCTTCACTATTTCCAGGATGGCCCGGTGGACCAGATCTAAGCATCCTGTGGGCTGGATTTGGCCCCCTGGCCTTGAGTTTGACACTTGAGTTTCACTGCTGTGAATGAAGTTAATTTATTGCCTGTTTGATATGTATATTAGGTTTTTCGGCTGTTATACTGATCTCAGTGCTTTTAAATATTATTGTTCTAAAGTTCTTATATAACCAGCTCTGATTATAGTGGAAAAGCAGAACTGAATGTCTTACGTAAATAAATGAGTTCCAGAAATTTTAAAAAATGGAACTGGGAAAAAATTCATTCAGGATATCCAAATATAATCTCAGAAACATTGTTAGATATTCATCGTCAAAACAAATGAAACACATTTCATCTCCAAACTAGGAATAAGAAATATTTTAAAACAAGGCAATACAAGATTCATTTCCATAAACATTTATGTTTTATTATTCAAACAGAAACTGTTATCAAAAGTGGTTTTTAAAAGGTGATTAAGAGACATTTGTAGGGTAGAATTTCATTAAAATAAAACAATGACAAAGACAAAGAAATACATAGGAGTTAAAAAAATTTTTTTTTAAAAAAAGGTATATGTTAGCGATTAAAACACTAAATGCAACAGAAGAGAGGGGGGGAAAGAACTTTTAAAAAATCAATGGGCATTAATGAATTCATGTTTTGTCTCCAACATATAATACAGATTACTTCAATTCATTTTCAAAACATCTATGCAGAATAGACCAAATGTAACTCCTTTCATTCCACACTATCCTGTCAAAGCTGAAGAAGCTTCTTGGATGAAAATTCAAACGCCTTCAAAAGAAAAACCAAGGAAGTCCAGTTACCTCCTGAAAGCCACGACCTGCATGACTGAGAATCTCTACATGTATTAGCTCAGGGGTCTCCAACCTTGTCCACTTTAAGACTTGTGGACTTCAACTCCCAGAGTTTCTCAGGGAGTTGAAGTCCACAAGTCTTAAAGTGGACAAGGTTGGAGCCCCCTGTTTTAGCTAAACAATTTGGGATGAACATCCTTGGAATGGTGTGGGAGTAGGAATGGATTTCCAGAGAGAGCAAAGTTGCAGACTGCAGGAACCAGGAGCACTACTCAGGTGACCCTGAGGACACAGATAAACCTCATTGAGGGCCTCAACGACCCTCTAATAGGATGCAAAGCAGCTCTCTATAAGGAATATAAATCCTTCCAGTCCTCACTAACCAGTCAGAGCTGAAGAAGCTTCATGGATGAGAAGCAAAATGTCTTCAAAAGAAAAAAAAAACAAGAAAGTCCAGTTGCCTCCTGAAAAAGCACTTTTGGGAAGACCAAATCCATTTCTTCGTATCAGGGGAATAATGAAATTCCTCCTAGGTTTACAAATTGAGTTCCTATGCCTTCTGAAAATACTGCATCAGGATTCAACAACTTCAGAACATAAGTCAATTATTTGCTTGACTGTGTTACATCCCAGACATTCTTAAGTTAGACATGACATTAAGAACAGTTTCCTTGTGGTGTATGGCTGATTGAGGATAGAAAACAGGTGGATGACTTACATCAGAGAATAGGTAGAAAGAGAGAAATTCCATGAGCTCATCTGGATCAATTGACAATTTAGAATAGAATAGAATAATCGAGTTGGAAGGCACCTTGGAGGTCTTCTAGTCTAACCCCCTGCTAAGGAAGGAAACTCTATACCATTTCAGACAAATGGTTATCCATGTTATTCTGCACTTTAGTGAGGGGACGAAACAAGTTGGGATGGATAGTCATGTGATGGGTGCAGGGGGTGGATGTGTAGATTTTATTTATTGCAAGGAAGACCGGAACTTTCAGATTCAGGATTCCCCAGATGTGCCAGTGTACTATCCTATTAAAACAGAACTTTTGAGAAGATGACTGCCTCGGAGTTATTTGATGGAGTGGAGGTTTTCTGGAACGCTGACAAAAGGTCATAAAATGGGGCAAAACCAGGGGTTGAACTTCAGATGGTTCACGCCAGTTCAGCCAAACTGGATGTTAATTTTATATTTGGTTTGGTGAACCGGTAGTTCTGACTAGCTGAATTCTAATTCTTCTGACTTTGCCTGAATTCTATTTTGACCTGTAATTCCCCAACATATTGGTGGGCATCATTTATTTTACGTATTAAATCAATTCATATGGCAAGAAACAAAGTAGAAATAATCGCATTAAAATAAAATGACTACTAACACTGTGTTAAGGCTTGCTTTTCTTTTTAATAAAAATTTTATTTGGGTTTTCACAAAACATAATACAAATAAAATTTCTTTTTTTGAGAATAGCATGGTCCCGGGTTATCACTTCTCCATATAGACACAAATTCAATTTCATATTCATCTTTGTATTCTATTCCATATCTTATTAGTATTTTAACATTTTCTCAATAATTTTTCCCTTCCCTTAGTTTTCTCAATCTTACTTTTAATTATCTCATTCCTTTCTAAATTCAGTTATATATATCTTTTTCTAAGTTTCAATATCTTTCTAGTCATTATATTTATACTTTTGCCTGTCCTGTTTCAATTTCATATTTTCTTTTCTCTTTTAATTTTTATCCATTCAACTCTTATTTAAACTTCAGTTTATGCCTTTACAGTTATAACATTCAATATAACACATAACTTCCAGTCGGGTTCTGCTTGGTACATTCTTAAAATACGCACTAAGTTCTTAAGGAGAATATATGTGTGTGTGTGTGTGTGTGTGTGTGTGTATTCTTAAGTTTTCGCGGGTACTTATATGTATGGCATTAAGCTTTGTTCGGGTATTTTCCCACTTCATAGTAGTGGTGCTTTTAAAGTTGTAGCAACGTTTCAGCAGAATCTCATCTGCCATCATCAGGCTTCTGTAATCTGATGGATCTGAAGCCTGATGATGGCAGATGAGATTCTGCTGAAACATTGCTACAACTTTAAAAGCACCACTACTATGACGTGGTAAAATACCCGAACAAAGCTGAATGCCATACATACATACATATGGATCTTTGGTTATTCGGGTTTTCTCCCATGTAAGATTGGAAGTATCTAAGCAACGTTTCGATGAAGTCTCATTCATCATCTTCAAGCTTGGTCTTCAACTCTGTGCTTTTCAGAGTGATGTGAGCTTGCAGCTGCTTCTTCCTTTTAACTGCTAGTGGGGGTGTGACTTGATTGGGTGGGGGCTTGGCTGTGTTCTGATTGGGTGCGGATGTGTTCTCATTGGTTGGGGGTTTGGCTGTGTTCTGATTGGTTGGGGGGTTGGCTGTGTTCTGATTGGCTGGAGGCATGTTCTGTTCAGGTGGGGGCTTGGTTGTGCTCAGGTTAGTCTTAGTTGCTGGGGGATTTGAGCTGGTGAACTGTGATCTTGCTGTTTGGCTTCGAGTTCGTGGTCGTGCTGCATCTTCATGGTGGGGGTCAGTTTGCTTCATGTATGGCTCAGAGGGGTTTGAAGTGGGTAGTGATGTAGCTGCAGTGCGGCTTCTGGTCTGTGGTCGTGTCTCATCTTCTATATGGGTGTGAGTCTGCTTTTTACGTGGAAGTGTGGTGGTGGCATCTTGTGTGGCTCTCAGGGGTGTGGGTCTGGTGTCATTCTTCATGTTAGGTACTCATCTGTTCATGAGGGCGGGTATCCAAATGGCTGGTAGGCGGGAGGTATCATCTCGTTTATTCATGCTGTGTGGGCGTTTTTCTATATAATAAATAAAATACTTATTCTATTCCAATTCAGCTGTATCATTAATGTTAGTTATAATCTTTGACATCCTTAACATTTCTTTTCAATAGGGTATCATATTTCTAGGAACACTTATAATATTTCCATATTTTTTTCATGTTTCTTTCATATTCCTCTTCACTTAAATTTTTATAATACATTTATAATAATTAAAATGTTCCCCTCCTTTCTTAATTTCATTCTCTCATTCTCTTTATTTCATTTATTTATTAAACATTCCATTACATTACAATGAGTATTTTATCTATCATTTTAATCACACTTGTTTCATATTTTCAAAGTTCATTTCTATTTCTAATATAACAATACTATCTTATGTACCCTTGCAGAATTCCCCTTTCAATTAAGTTTTCACCCATTATCTCTGTGTCTTCTAAATAGGCTTATACCCTAAATCCTTATACGTTTTCCCTGTTTTTCTATGTCCTGTTTCTGTCCTTTATAATTTCTTTTCCTTTCCCTCTTTCCCCCTCTTCTTCTCCCTTCCCTTTTTGACCCTTTCTCTCTCTAATTCTAATTCTTTCTTCTGTAATCCTCTCTTCTGTTTCTTCCTAATGTTGAAATTACTTTTCAAATTATCCTTTTTTGGGATTGTTTTTTTCAAATCTTAATTTTTTCACTCTCCTTCCCCCCTTTCCTTTCTTTTCCCCACATAGAAATACCTGGTCACTGAAGATGGATTCTTCTTTGTCCTGCCCTTCTTGTTCTACAGGCATTTCTTGTTGTTTCTCATAGTTCAGGATCTCCATTTCTAAAAATTGAAATATGAAGCCAAAAGAACCTCTTCCTTCTTGTGCATCTTCTTTCTGTTTTTTTAGTTCCATTCTCAGTTCTTCCAAGAGTGATACCATTTTAAAAACTTTTAAACAACCACCCGATTAATTTTAGTCCTTTAAATCCAATAGCCAAAAATCCAAAAATCACCAAGTAAACCAACCAATCCAAAGATGTTTCTTCTTGCTTCCCCCCCCCCCACTTTCTCTTCCTGGGGTTCTCTTATCTTGTTACAAAGTTTCAGTTAAAATGTATCTTTTAGGAATCTTATTAAAGTTTCACTGTTAATTCCTTTCACTTCCAGGTGGTCTCCTCCATTTTTCCAGATCCCACCCTTTTGTTTTTTCCTTCTTTTAAAAGTTTTTGATAATCCAGAAATCTTTATTATCCCTTTGACATTTTATTTTCAGCTTAAATACCTGTTAATGTCAAAGTGGATTTTTTCCGGTTTCTTGCTTAAATCTCTTAGTTGTTTATATAGGGAAGAAAAAAACCCCAAATCCTTTCCCTTCCCTCTCTCATTCGCTGCTTCAAAGTCTTCTTTGGGAATAATGTTGTTCTTTATAATTCAAAATTCTGGGGTATCTTATATTGTTACTTTTTCAGTTCAACCCAGTCAGCCAAAATTTTCTCTTCTTATCTTCCTCCTGCACATTCTTTTCCGGTCGAGTTCTTCTTTGAGGTGGCCATTTCTGACCACTGTTGCAACTGCCTTCGGGAAAGGGAGTAATGACCAGCTGGGGAGGAGAGATGCAACTCTCCTTGACCCTGCTAGCAGTCTCCCCTCTCTTCACCACCTCTACGGGGTGGCTTAGCCCCGAAACCAGCCGGCTTGAGGTGCTCCAGTGGCAAGCACAGATCGAAACTGCACACGATCGCAGATTTCGGTCTATCACCAAAGAAGCCCAAACCAGAAGCCGCACTGTTTTGAGGCTTAATAAAACACAAAATCACTTGATCAGGCCACAATTTTCACACTAATATCCCAATTGTGTTGGAGCCTGAGGGCTTTCTTTATTTTATTTTTTAGTTCTTGGTTTTAGTTTTTAAAGTCTAATTGTAATTTTATTATTCTTGTGAACTGCTTCAAGTTGTGTTCTAAAGATGAATGACCATATAAATCTTTTTTCATAAAATAAACCCCTATGCCTAGCAGATAAGCCTGAGAGAATTACAAAAGAAAACCTATATAAAAATAATGTAGTCCCTTTATTTAAAAAAAAATCCCCCCTGAATAACTATGTATATTAATACTTTATAAATTAAATTAAGAATTGCACTTATTTTTTCATAAAGATGGAGTCAAAATCCACTTAATCTATAAAAACTCTAAGAGCTAATAGCTAAAGTCATCCTGTAATTGTTTCAAATTCTGGGATCTTTAAGAGAAAACAGCTATACAATTACAAAAATTAGCCATTTTCCCCAGTCATTGGGAAGAAACTGAGGGAAGAAAGAAGGTCTAATGATAATATGCTTTAAACTTTACTCCTTCACATTAAGACTTCAACTAATCCTATTTCTAAGATTAGCAATTCTTTCCCTGGCTGGAACCACAATGTCAATTTAATTCCCTTTTTTAACGAAGGAGAGAATTGCAGAACAGCATTAGTAGCACTGAAATGTTGAGAGTCAGAGCAGAGAGCTTGAAATATATTCCCTTAAAAGCAATCCTCTAAGCTACTGACCCTTTACTTGAGAAGCTTAAAGAGAAAACCCTTTATATGAAGAGATAAAAAAAGGAATGTTGTGGAAATTCCAAAGTTTTCTCCTTTTTCTAAGGACCATCTCCAAAAGGAACTTAGAATGTGTTTATATTTATTCTCCATGTTTGCATGCTATCGGTTCAGTTCTCACCGGTTCGCACCCCTCCCCTCCCCGGAGTCATGGTGGCTTGCCAACATTGGTGGGAGAGAGGGAGAGGGAGGGAGAGAGAGAAAGAGAGAGGTTGGTCTTCCTATTGACCAGGCTTTCCAACTATTCATCCACCCTGACTTTATAACAATATAATGCAGGTTTTCCCATTTTGCATTGGGAAATGCTCATAATACATAGGCAGCCCTTGAATGACAATCATTCATTTAGTCATCATCATCTTCTTTTAATAACCCCATAATCCCTAGCGGGGTGGCGTTTGGGCAACTGAAAGGAGCTGAGTATTTACTGGCCGAATGCCCTTTCTGTCACCAATGAGGAGTTTTGTTCAGCAGATATATTCTCGTTGTGCCCAGAGAGAGAAATATCTGCCTCTACCTAGGATCGAACTCCCAGCCTCCTGGTTGTGAGGTGAGAGCTCCACCTCTAGGCCACCGCATCATTTAGACAATCATTCATTTAGTTACCGCTTAAAATCACAACGGCACTGAAAAAAAACAACTGATGACAGTTTTTCACATTTATGACCATTGCGAGCATCCTCAGGGCCACTTGATCCACATCAGCAACTGGCATGTATTTATGATAGTTGCAGTGTCTGGGGATCACGTGATCCCCTTCTGCAACCTTCTGACAAGCAAAAATCAAGGAGAGAAACCAGATTCACTGAACATCTGTGTTATTAACTTAACAGCTGCAGTGATTCACTTAACAACTGTGGCAAGAAAGGTTGTAAAAGGGAGCAAACCTCAGTTAACAACTGTCCTGCTTAGCAATGGAAAGTTTGGACTGAATTGGGATCATAAATCAAGGACTACCTATATTGCACAGTTATTAAAATACATCAAAGGTATATTAAAGACACGTTTGTCAATTATTGATTGGGACCTACAGAGGCATATTATTACCCAAAGTGATTAAATTCTGCGGGGAAGGAAATTATTTAATTATTAAATTGCCATGTTGCCCAGATCCCCTGTAAGGCAACCCACAGATTACCAAAAGACAAATAGATAAATAAGTGAAATTATTCAATTAAAAAATTTAAAACTAGAAAAAGAGAAACAGTACTAAGAGATGGACAGCAGAGGGATGAGGTCTTCTTATTCCGCCTACCACTTCCGAGTGGTGGGCACACCCAGGGGTGGGATCCAACCAGTGTAACTACCAGTTCGGTGGCTATGTGTCACGCGTGCATGCACACTTCGTGCACTTGGTGCTGAAAAGGTTTGTCAACACTGCTGTAGGCCTGTCATGCCCGTCGGAATCTGACTCGGAGGAGGAAGCTAAACAGCTGACAGGAAGTGGGAATGTGGCTCCGTTGGCTGTGGAGGAAACTGGGGAATGGCAAAGTCCAGCTGGGCAGAGCAGAGAGGGAGAGCAAGGGAGAGGGAGTTCAGAGGAAGACTCAGGGCCACCCCTTCTTCATCTTAGGGCATGCAGGGGAGGAACAGAGAAGAGAGCAACATGGGTTGTGTGGCTTACAGGGGAGGAAAGGGCCCCGATTCCCTTCATTAGCTGCAGCTGGGAACACAGTGTATCAAAAAAGCAAGCTGCATGCAGCAAGCTGTTAGGAGCAAACTTGAATTTATCTTATATCGTCGTGACCTATCTGTGTTCTTGGCGTCTTCCCAACTGTGTGAGTTTTGCTGTGTTTTCAAGTCTGAAATTACTTCTCCTGCCCTGTCAAGCTAATTACTTCAGTTTGGTTTGTTTGGATTTTAAGTTACAATTTGTGTGTACGTTGTTTTGGACTGAAGGCTATTCCTGGGAGTTTTTCTCCAGCCGAGAGTAACCTGGATACTGGGGGCAAACTTAGAGATAATAAGGGACTCTTATTACTTATTTGCCTTTGTGCCACACCCTGGGTCATCACAAGGCCATTCAGTTCATCCTGTATTGGGAAGAGGGTTGGGGATGTTTTCGTAGGCATTCCCGCAAGAAGGGAAGCAGAAGCTGCACAAAACGGATGGGAAAAGATCAGACAGTTCTGAGACCTAGGAATATGCTGCACGTTCAGCAGCATTTGTTGATATAAGAAGAGTCCACTGGTAAAAAAAAAAAAGTTATGCTAGAAAGTCAGAAGTTTGAAAAGTGTTAAATGCCCGATGCCCCTGTAGGATCTTGCAAAAAAAAAAAAAGACTCCAACAATGCTCAATTCTAGGACCAAAACATACACTTAGCTGTCACAGGAATATAAAACAGAAATCCGTATTTCCATTCTACTTTTCCAACTTACCTCTGGCTGGGTTGAAATGTTCAGAATTAGCGCCCACAACTCTGCTCTCAATGAATTCGGGGACCCTTGGCGCACGTACTGTTGAGCGGCTGCGCTATCCTGCTCCGCAAGAACTACAAGAAATGTAGATCATGTAATTAGGCAAAATACCTAAAGCCTCACAGTACTAAAGTGAAACCTAAGAGGTACTTCATATCAATTACAGGACCGTCATTAGACCTTAAGACCTAAATTTCTTTTTTTTTTTTTTTTTTAATAAAGTTTTATTTGGGTTTTCACACACAAAATACAAGTAAAACATCTTTTTTGAAAATAGCATGGTCCCGGGTTATGCAGACACAAAACTCAATTTCATGCTTCTTTTTGTATTCTATTCCATATCTTATACTATTTTACATTTTCTATATAGTTTTTCCCCTCTTTTAATTTTCTCAATTTTATTTTGATGATCTCATCTCAATTAAAATCATTATATTTATACTTTTGTCTGTTCTGTTTCAATTTCATATTACCTTTTCTCATTAAACAAATTTTCTCCTGTAGTTACTAATTGGAGTATGACACCTTTATATCTTTTAATTAAATCCATTCAACTCTTATTTAAACTTCAATATATACCTTAAGTTTATGACTTTCAATATAATACATAATACATAACTTCCAATCGAATTCTGCTTGGTACATTCTTATAATACACACTATATTCTTTAAAAAAAGAAAGATTGTAAATATATGTAATTATAAACCCTCAATCCATTCCAGTTCAGTTCTCTCATTAATAATCAGTAAAATCTTAACATCTTTAACACTTCTTTTCAATTAAATATCATACTTCCTTAAAAACACATATAATCTCCATAATTAATTTTTCCCTTATTTCTCTTCACATGTTTTATAAATCATTAAATATACCTTTTGTTACATTTATTTGACAAGCATTCCACTGAATTACAATAGCTATTTTATCAGACATTTAATCATACATTGTTTCATATTTTCTAAAATTATTTCTGCTTCTAATATAACCATACTATCTTATGTACCTTTGCAGAATCCCTTTTTCCATTAAGTTTTCACCTATTATCTCTAAATAGGCCCTGTTTCTCTATATTTTGCTTCTGTCCTTTATAACTTCTTTTCCTTTCTTTCTTCCCTCTCATCTTCTCCCTCCCCTTTTTACCCCCTTGTCTTTCTAGTTCTAATTCTCTCTTCTGCATTTCCCTCTTCTGTTGCTTTCTGATTTTATACTTATTTTTCACTCTATTTTTTTTGGAGTTGTTTTTCCCAATCTTAAACTTTCCATTCTCTTTTCTCCCTTTCCTTTTTTCCCCCCATCTAAGATTACTTGTTCATTAAAGATGGCTTCTTCTTTGTCGCAATCTTCTTGTTCTGCAGGCATTTCTTGTTGTTTCTATAATTCCAAATCTCCATTTCTAAAAACTGAAATACAAAGCCAAAAGAACCTCTCCTTTCTTGTGCATCTTCTTTGTACTATTTAAGTTCCATTTTCAGTTCTTCTAAAAGTGGAGCCATTTTAAACAGTTTTAAACAACCACCCAATTGATTTTAGTCATTCAAAACAATAACCAAGAATCCAGAAATCATCAAGTAATCCAGATAGTCCCGAACTATATTTTCTTATTTCTTTTTCAACGTTCTCTTCCTGTGGTTTTTGTTGCGATATTTCAGTTAGAATGTATATTTTGGAAGTCTTGTTGAAATTTTGCTGTAAGTTCTTTTTTAATTCCAGGCAGTCTCCTCCCTACCAGTTCCTACACTTTTATTCTTTTTCTCTCCTTTCCTGTTTTCAAAAGCTTTTAATTATCCAGAAATCTTTATTATCCCTTTGACTTGTTATTTTCAGATTTAAATGTCTATTGATGTCAAAGTGGATTTTTTTCCAATTTCTTGCTTAAGTCTCTTAGCTGTCAGTATAAGGAAGGGAAGAAAAAAACCCTAATCCTTTCCCTTCTCTCTCTCCTTCGCAGCTTCAAAATCTTCTTTGGGAACAATGTTGTTAAGTTTAAATTCCAGGGTACCTTATTTGTTGCTTTTGCTGTTTGACCCGGTCAACTAAAACTTTCTCTTCTTATCTTCCTCCTGCACATTCTTTTCCGGTTGAGTTCTTCTTTGTGGTGGCCATTTCTGACCACCGCTGCAACCGCCTTCGGGAAAGGGAGTAATGACCAGCTGGGGAGGAGAGATGCGGCTCTCCTCAACCCTGCTGGCAGTCTCCCCCCTCTTCACTACCTCTATGGGGTGGCTTAGCCCTGAAACCAGATGGCTCGGGGCACTCCAGCAGCGAGCATGGATCGAAGCCTTGCAGAGAAGATGTTTCGGTCTGTCGCTGAAGAAGCTCAAACCGGAAGTCCAATTGAGACTCAAATTTCTGTCACTCAGCGAAAGTTACTAAGTGAATGTTGCCCCGTTTTATGACCTTTCTTGCCATCATTGTTAAATGAATCACTACAGTTGTTAAGTTAGTAACATAGCTGTTAAGAGAAAGAAGAAAAACCCCTCTCATCTCCCAACTGTAACTGTCATTTTTTATTTATTTATTATTATATTACTACTATTCTTCTCATCCTTCCTAGTAGCTATCTCTTCCTACTTATGACTATAACCGTGTTGCTTGTATCTTTACCATTTATATTGCTTTTATTTGTTTCCTAGTATGATTTGATTGCTTATTAGTAACCAGTGATTATCATTGTGTTGTATCTTATGATTCTTGATGAATGTATTTTATTTTTCTTTTATGTACATTGGGAGCATATGCACCAAAGACAAATTCCTTGTGTGTCCAATCACACTTGGCCAATAAAGAATTCTATATGTTCTTTACCTGGGGACAAATATGTAATTCAAATATAAATTCAAAAACAACAATCCTGTTGATGGCTGATCTGCCAAGAGTGCCAGCAGGCTTGCAGAAATTCCAGGAAGCGTTTCTGAACTTGGCTTAGTGTAGGTGATGGCTCACCTTTTTAACACCAAGTGCCCAAAGTGCGTGTGCGCGCATCCCCAAAATGCAACAAGCGTGGCCACCTCACGCATGTGCCCCCAGCAACCCCACACATGTGAGCGATCCGAGCCCATGCCCCGCTCCCCTGCATGCACGGCAGAGTACTGAAGATCAGCAGGACAGATTCAGATTCAGATAATCAGAGTTGGAAGGGACCTTGTACGTCATCTAGTCCAACCCCCCGCCCAAGCAGGAGACCCTACACCATTTCTGACAAATGGCAGTCCAATCCCTCCTTGAAAGCCTGAAATGATGGCGCTCCCACAACTTCCGAAGGCAACTTTTGTTCCATTGGTTGATTGTTCTCACTGTCAGAAAGTTTCTTCTGATTTCCAGGTTAAATCTCTCCTTCTTCAGTTTCCATCCATTATTCCTTGTCTGGCCTTTGGGTCCTTTAGAAAATAGCTTGACCCCTTCTTCCTCTCTGTGGCAGCCCCTCAAATATTGGAAGACTGCTCTCCTGTCTCCCCTGGTCCTTCTCTTTACTAGACTAACCAAGCTCAGTTCCTGCAACCGTTCATTGTATGTTTTAGCCTCCAGTCCCCTAATCATCCTGGTTGCTCTTCTCTATACTCTTTCTAGAGTCTCAACATCTTTTTTATAGTGTGGTGAACAAAACTGGATGCAGTACTCTAGGTGTGGTCTTACTAAGGCTTTATACAGTGGTATTAGCACTTCCCTTGATCTCGATTGTATCCCCCTGTTTATACAATTTAGGATTGCATTAGCTTTTTTGGCTGCTGCTGCACACAGCTGGCTCCTATTTAGCTGGTTGTCCACTAAGACTCCAAGATCCCTCTCACAGTTCCTGCTATTGAGCCTGGTTTTACCCAGTCTATATGTGAACTTTTGGTTTTTCTTGCTTAAGTGAAGGACTTTACTTTTTTCTACATTGAATTTATTTTTGTTAGATATGGCCCAATGTTCTAGTCTGTCAAGATCCATCTGGATCTTGAGCCTATCTTCTTGGCTATTCCTGCCAGCTTAGTATCATCTGCAAAATTTGGTAAGTTCCCCTTCTACTCTCTCATCTAAGTCATTAATGAAGATTTTGAAGAGTACTGGGCCTAAGACGGAATCTTGTGGCACCCACTGCTTCCTTCCCTCCAAGTAGACTTAGACCCATAAAGGACTACTCGTTGAGTATAGTTTGCCAGCCAGTTACGAGTCCATCTAGTGGTGGTGCTATCCTACTTTTTTCTAGCTTACTAAGAAGTAGGTTGTGGTCTGATTTGTCAAATGCCTTGCTGAAATCTAAATATATTATGTCCACAGTATTTTGCTGGTCTACTACCGTATATACTCGAGTATAAGCAGAGTTTTTCAGCACATTTTTTGTGCTGAAAAAAACCCCCTCGGCTTATACTCGAGTCAGATTCCCCTCTGAAAAAAAAATGGTGTGGAGCTCCAAAGCTGGGCAGCCGCTTCCCTGCTTCCGTGTTTCCTTTGCAACTTTTAAGCATGGGAGGGGGAGGCTTTTCTGAGCTCTAGGCTGAGAAAACAACGCGAGCCGAGGTCGCTCCACTCAGCTTCATTTCCTCAGCTCCAGCTGCTTTCAGTCCACTCGGGAGGAGGGGGAGGAGGAGGTGGTGGCAGCTCGCGTTGTTTTCTGATAGTGAGATCATTTCCCAAATTAATTGATTCACTAACCCAAAAGAAGAAGATGTTGATGACAGTGGGAGGCAGGAGTCACTCTCTCCCTTGCAAGAAAAAAGCAAGAGCCGTTCTTATGATCTCTCCCTCTCTCTCTTTCTTCCCGTAATACAGTCAAGCCCTTTCCAGCACGCGCGCGCGATCCGCCCCTGCCGCTTTGCACCTTGCAAATGCAAAAACCCTGGGGTTTTGCATTTGCAAGGTGCAAGGGGCGGTGGCAGATTGCGCACGCGTGCTGGAAAGGGCTTGACTTTATTGGGGGGGGGGAGAGAGAGAGAGATATCATAAGAACGGCTCTTGGTTTTTTCTTGCAAGGGAGAGAGTGACTCCTGCCTACCACTGTCATCATCATCATCTTTTGGGTTAGTGAATCAATCAAACCTTTCATGATAGTGAGATCGTTTCCCAAATTTCCCTTAAATCAGGGAAGAAATCAGAAACAAACCTTTGGGCTGAGAATAAGCCTGTTCCTATGATGCCATTTTTGTTCACTGCAGTGTGAAAAGTGTGAAAAAACACACTTCTTTTTCTTCATCTTCTTGTTCCCTATTTACTGGTCTCTTTCAAAGAGGAAATTGTGAACATCAAACTTATTCTCAACTGTCCTAGTGAAAGTTTTTATTGGTATCTATTTTTATTTTTGAAATTTACCAGTAGCTGCTGCATTTCCCACCCTCGGCTTATACTCGAGTCAATAAGTTTTCCCAGTTTTTTGTGGTTAAATTTGGTGCCTCGGCTTATATTCGGGTCGACTTATACTCGAGTATATACGGTAATTTAGTCACTGTGTTGAAGAATAAAATAAGATTGGTTTGGCATGATCTGTTTTTGACAAACCCATGCTGACTGCTAGTTATTACTTTATTTGTTTCTAGATGTTGGCAGATCTGTTTTTTTTATTATCTTTTCCAGTATCTTCCCAGGTATTGATGTTAGGCTGATTGGTCTATAGTTTCCTGGGTCTGTTTTTTTTCCTTTTTTTGAAGATGGGAACCACATCAGCTCTTTTCCAGTCTTCTGGTAGTTCCCCGGTGCTCCAGGATTTTTGAAAGATGTGGTGCAGTGGTTCTGAGAGGACCTCTGCCAGCTCCTTTAAAACTCTGGGAGGCACACATGTGCCTGCGCAGCAGAGCTGAGCTGGGGCGACAGCTCGTGTGCCCAGAGAGAGGGCTTTGCGTGCCTCCTCTGGCAAGCGTGCCACAGGTTTGCCATCACAGGTGTGGGATAATCAGTTTCCCTGTTGAAACTATGGCTAAGTTTAAGACTTTTCTTTTGGGTTTAAAAGAAAAAAAACTGGATTTTTTTTTTTTTTTTTTTTTGGAATTTTGAAGTTATATATGTTGAGAATAGTAAGATTATTCTATGCACAGAAAAGGTAGGTCATTTCGATCCCCACAATAGACAAATGGCTGCAAAAACTGATAGTTAGCAGAGATGGCTGAATTGGCTGTTTTGATCAAAGGAAAAAAAATACAAATTCTTTTATTTCTACCTGGAAACTGCTTTTGGACTTTGTGTTTGAGGTGGGGAAAAAAATGAAACATTGACTTTGGGCTTTGCCAATGAAATAGATCGGTTGTTATAGAAATGGCTACTTTATATATTATATGTAGAAGTAAAAAGTTGGTTTGAAGTTAATTCTACTGCACCGAAGGGAGTTGGAAATCAATGCCTTTTTTTCTCTTTTTCCTCTTGCTTTCCCCCACTCTTCTCTTCCCTTTTCCCTTCCTTAACCTCCCTACCATCTACTTTGTATTTTCTTTCTATTCTATATTATAAATAAATAAAATTGGTTTGTTTTTTGTTTTTTTAAAAAAGAAACTATGGCTAAGTCTACTCATATGTTGTGAAATTTAGGAGTTTCCATCAAGTCTTCCTATTGCTAGTTGGTGTTCATGGATCCATTAGGTTTTCGGCTGGTATGTCCTACATGCTGACTCTTGCAGCCCTTACACAGGGTATGTTGTAGATCGGGGTCGCCAACCTTTTGGCCCTCAGGGACCACCAAATGTATAATTTTAAATCCCAGAGACCACTAACTAGTTCTGTGGGCACGGCCTAATTTGTGGGTGTGGCTTGGTGGTCATGTGACTGGCTGGGCATGGCTTGTATGTAAATATTATAAATATTTATATAAATATTGAATTTTTTATTCAAAAAAGAGCAACTTTTACCCAAAATCAGGCAAAGCAGGTAGGCAGATTGAGTTGCTCACAGAATCATTCAGTGATCTGCCATCCGCTAGCTCAGTCTGTCACATAAGATTTGCTTGCAAGCAAACTCTTAACATTTGCTAGCAAGGAAACTCACAAAATTAACTCACAACACACCATATATGTAAATATTGATTTTTTTTTATTAAAAAAAGAGCAACTTTTACCCAAAATCAGGCAAAGCAGGCAGACAAATTGAGTTGCTCACAGAATCATTCAGTGATCTATCTATCTGCCATTGGCTAGCTCAGTCTGTCACATAAAATTTGCTTGCCGTGAGTCGTGAATTTGCTTGTTGTGCACTGAATAATAGAACCTTCAGTCCTAAGGAAGGTTTGGCTGTGCTTAAAAGCAGAGCCGAAGATCTAAAGACTGGCTAGAAAGCAAGAAATCCAACCATTTCCCGATTCCTAGCTAATCTAAATCTCCTGGCACAGCAGAACAGGTGATGGTCGGAAAAAGGAAAAATAGCAACTTAGCAGGCAAGTTTGCTCGGTAAGGAGTGAGTGGGCGGGGAGGATTCCCACGGGCCATGTGGGCGACGCAGCCTTGTGTTTCTGCTTTGGAGGGGGTGCTCTGGGGTGAGATTTCTCTGTGGCCCACCAAAATTTTCTCGCAGCCCACCAGTTGGCCACCACTGTTGTAGATGACTTCTGTTTTTCTTCTGAGGCTGCTGGGCCTTCTGGGTTACTTAGGATGTTTGGGAGGGCTTTAGTTGATTTGTGTGTTATGGTGAGGCCATCTGGTTGCAATAGTCGGTTGGTTTATGAGGGTTTTTTTTGACATATGTTATCTTTTTTATAACTTAAGTTGGTTGTGCTATATTGGGTTTGTTAGGGATAACATTGTTTTACCCTAACTGGTTTAGGTAAATAATAATATGTAATCATAGTTTGTAAGTTAAACTGTCTGCAACTTTAACTGTGGAACAGTAATTAGGGGAGTGGTTGTGAAAGCACTTTAAAAGAAGCAAGGCGACAGCTTGCTCTCTCTCTGGCTTTGAAGTTCCTGATTACTGCAAGGACACAAGACTGCATTGCTCCAACAGGAGAGAAAACAAAGGACAGACTTGTAAGTGTATTGACATAGGGTATTCAACACGGACTTTGCTAACTGAATATCCCTGAATGGACTGACTAAATGATACATGACTATTGGACTGTTATTTTGACTATGCTATGAACTCATAATGGAATAAACTATATATTTGATAGCACAAGCGTATCTGTCATTTTTACTGTATGTTAATAAACATACAAGCTTAGCTCACTCATTTATCTGTGTGCCTATCTGACTAAGCTGCACATTCTGTTTAGCTTGTCTCCCTAACCCTGGTTGGGGAAACCAGGCTTAACACTGGTTATGGGCCCAGAGGCTGCAAAGTCAGTTTAACTAGGATAAAACAGATTTATGTAAAAGTGAGAGTTTGTGTTGTTATACATTACAGTAAACAGACAGCTGTGTTTTATTAATTATAGTTTTATATCCATATAAGAAAACATGGCACAAGTCAATCTACAAAGTTTGTCCCTTATATCCAAGCTGGATGGAACAAACTATGTATCATGGTCTATGAAATGTAGTCTGCTTCTACGAAGAGAAGGTTTGTGGAACATAATTGAAAATCCACCAAATGTAGAAGAATGGGATCCAGAGGATGATGAAGATAAATTAAAGATAGAATAATTTATGCATAAAAATGAACAAGCAATTTGCATTATTGCTTTAACCATAACTGATATGCAGCTTGTTTATATCCATGGAGAAAAGACAGCTGTTGGGTGTTGGCAGAAGCTGAAGAGGATTTATGTTCGAGATAATGTTGGTGCTCACATAAATCTAACACGGAAACTTTTCAGTACACATCTCCATAAGAATGGTGATATGCTGAGTCATTTGAAAACTATGCAAAGCATTTTTCAAGAACTGCACGAGAAAGAGCTTATTTTCTCTGAACTACACCAAGTCTATATAATTCTATCTTCCCTCGATGAAACCTATGATAACTGTGTAACTTCACTTGAAATATTGCCAAAGGAAAGCCTAACTTTAACTGACATAACTGGCAGATTGATTGAAGAGGCCAGAAGAAGGTTTGAAAGAGACGAGTTAAGGAGGCAGCAACCTCAAAAAGAAGATAATGAAACTCCTACTGCATACGCAATTAAAAAGTGCTTTAATTGTGGAGGAAGAGGACATTTGGCAAGATTTTGTAAAAAGCCAAAGAGCCAGAACGCTGGCCACAATACTAAAAGTCATCAAAAGATAAATAAAAATTTAGAGTTAGCCATGTATAGTAACGGAGCTGTAAAAAATAATTTATGGGTGGTTGATAGTGGAGCATCTCATTGTATAACTAATGATAAGAAACATTTTATTGAAATGTCCAAGAGTACACAGCATATATCGTTAGCCAATGGCTGGAAACTGAAAGCTAAAGGTCAAGGTATAGCATATTGTTCTTTTATAAAAGAGAATGTAAAAATGTTATATGTACCACAACTTAAGTTTAATTTAATTTCAGTTAGAATTTTGGTTAAACTAGGATATGTAGTTACATTTAAAGGAGATAACTGCATAATTGAGAAAGAAGATAAGAGAATTACTGCATCTTTAAGAGGTGAATTATATGTGTTAAATGATGATGGTTTAAAGGTGGCTAACACAATTTATGAAAATAAGAAACCTCATGATGAATGTATTCACTTGTTACATCGAAGGCTAGGGCATTTAAATTTTAAAATGCTTAAGAAAACTGTTGAATTATCTAAGGGAATAAGTTTAAAACCTTGTCATAAGTATTTGCAATGTAATATCTGCAATCAAAGTAAGGCCAGGGTCACACCGGCTAATAGAGTTAATGGATTTACTACCAAAGAACCTTTAGAGGTAGTATTTGCAGATTTAATAGGTCCTAATAAACCAAGTGTAGGAGGAGCTCGTTACATACTAAGTATAATGGACCACTATTCTAGATATGGGTTTTGCTATTTAATGAAAAGCAAAACTGAAACGTATCAAAATCTCTTTAATTGGATTAAATTTGCCGAAAGGAAAACTAAAAAGAAATTAGTAACTCTTATAACAGATAATGGTACAGAATTTACAAATAATAAATTCCAGAACAGACTAAGAATGTTAGGTATTCAACATAAAAAGTCTGCACCATATAGGCCACAACATAATGCCTTTATAGAGAGAAGAGGCCAAACATTACAATCAATGGCACGAACTATGATGTCTGATTCAGGATTACCTGACAATTTGTGGGGAGAAGCAATAATGTGTGGTAATCATATATTAAATAATGTTGTTAATTCAACAACAGGTGAATTACCATTCACACTGTGGCATGGTACAAAACCTGATTTAAGTTACATGCACACATTTGGAGCACCAGCATGGGTGCATATCCCTACACAACTTAGACACAAAGGACAGCATAGAGCTAAAAGATTATATTTTGTAGGATATACATCTAATCATAGATCTTATAGATTCTGGGAACCAGGTACATCTAGAGTTTACACCAGTGCTAGTGCAAAATTCTTAGAACATGTAGGATGGAATAGATTAGAGCAAGATTTAAATAATGAAGTAATTATTGAACCCTACAAAAGGCAGAAAGATCAGATTAGTTATAAGAAGAGTCCAATTAATGAAGAAGTCCATGAAGAGCAAATAGGACCAGAACAAGAGGAAACAGTTGATCAGGAAGAGTTAGATAATCAAGAAGAGTTAATAAATGAAAGTCCACCTGTAAGTCCTGTAATACCTAGACGTACTACACGTGTAACTAGACCACCTGATAGGTATCAAGCAAGTATAGTTTGCCAAGTAACTAAAGTTCCAACTAGTGTAAATGAACTTAGGATGTATCCTGCTAAGGATCAGGAGAATTGGCAAAAGGCAATGAAAAAGGAATTAAATTCATTAAAGGTAATGAAAGTTTATGAAGATGCTAAATTACCTCCAGGAGAAAAATCCATTGGGTGCAAATGGATATTTAAAGTAAAAACTGGAAATGATGGGACTGTTACCCATAAGGCTAGGTTAGTAGCTCAAGGATTTAATCAAACTGCATCTGACTACGATGAAGTTTTTGCACCAAGTCTTAAAGCAACATCTTTAAGAGCAGCATTAGTGTGGGCAGCTAAGAAAAACTATGTCATTAACCATTTAGATGTAGAAACTGCTTATCTACATGCACCATTGCAGCACACTATATATTTAAGAAAACCAGTAGGTATAAAAGACAATAAAGTAAATAGTAATGATTGTTGGAAACTCAAAAAGAGTCTTTACGGGTTGAAACAATCTGGGTTTGAGTGGAACCAATATATTGTGAAAGAGTTAAACAATATAGGTTTTAAATCTGGTTTAGCAGATTCGTGTGTGTTTAAAAGAGAAAATAATGGAACGGTGTCATTATTGTTATTATTTACAGATGATATTGCTTTGATAACTAAGACTAATAACGAAGCTAATGAGATTATATCATTATTAGCCAAAAAGATAAAATTAAAGCATTTAGGTGAAATTAAAAAGTACCTAGGATTGACAATTAACAAAACAAAAAATGGTTTTAAGATATCTCAAGAAGATAAAATTTGCCAATTAATTAAAACGTTTAAAATGGAACTTTGTAAACCGGCAAAGACTCCAATGAGTCAAGAAGTTTGCCAAACTGATGATCAAAGTCCCAAATTTGATAAGTCCATATATCAATCTTTGATTGGTAGCTTATCATATATAAGCAATTGGTCTAGGCCAGATATAGCTTATAGTGTAAATCAGCTGGCACGTTTTAATTCAGATCCACATCAATGTCATTGGCAATCATTAAAGAGAATTTTAAGATATCTTAAAGGAACACTGAACCATGCATTGTATATAGAACCAAAGGGTGATTTGATTCTTAGTGCCTATGCAGATGCAAGTTTTGCAACTGATATAAACACAAGAAAATCAACATCTGGGATGGCTATATTATTTGGTAAGACACTAATAGGGTGGAGGTCAATCAGACAACAGCATATCAGCTTGTCCACGATGGAAGCGGAATTTTCATGTCTGTCATTATTATGCACTGACTTGATTTTGTACAAACAGTTATTATTAGACATGGGTATAACTGTAAAAGATTCCATTATTGTGTACGAGGATAACCAAGCAGCTATAAAGTTAGCTACTAGTATTGCTGTAAAAACTAGATCAAAGCATACTGATTTAAGATACTTAAATGTTAGAAAATCTGTAAAGAATGGGCTAATTAAATTGGAATACTGCATGACGGAAGAAAACATTGCAGACCAATTTACAAAAGCTCAAGGAGTAATTAAGTTTAAAGAGAGTTGTAACAAATATGATTTAAAGATATAAATAGTTTTATTATTATTATTTTCCTAAAAGGGGAGAATGTTAGGGATAACATTGTTTTACCCTAACTGGTTTAGGTAAATAATAATATGTAATCATAGTTTGTAAGTTAAAGTGTCTGCAACTTTAACTGTGGAACAGTAATTAGGGGAGTGGTTGTGAAAGCACTTTAAAAGAAGCAAGGCGACAGCTTGCTCTCTCTCTGGCTTTGAAGTTCCTGATTACTGCAAGGACACAAGACTGCATTGCTCCAACAGGAGAGAAAACAAAGGACAGACTTGTAAGTGTATTGACATAGGGTATTCAACACGGACTTTGCTAACTGAATATCCCTGAATGGACTGACTAAATGATACATGACTATTGGACTGTTATTTTGACTATGCTATGAACTCATAATGGAATAAACTATATTTTTGATAGCACAAGCGTATCTGTTATTTTTACTGTATGTTAGTAAACATGCAAGCTTAGCTCACTCATTTATCTGTGTGCCTATCTGACTAAGCTGCACATTCTGTTTAGCTTGTCTCCCTAACCCTGGTTGGGGAAACCAGGCTTAACAGGGTTGGATGATCAGGCTCACTTAACTTAGTTGCATGGAAATAGAATAGAATAGAACAGAACCTTGGAGGTCTTCTAGTCCAACCCCCTGCTTAGGTGGGAAACCCTATACCATTTCAAACAAATGGTGGTTCAATCTCTTCTTTAAAACTTCCAGTGTTGGAGTATTTACAACTTCTGGAGGCAAGTTGTTCCACTGATTAATTGTTCTAACTATCAGGAAAGTTCTCCTTAGTTGTACGTTGCTTCTCTCTTTGATTAGTTTCCACCCATTGCTTCTTGCTTGGCCTTTAGGTGCTTTAGAAAATAGCTTGACCCCTTCCTCTCTGGGGCAGCCCCTCAAATATTGGAACACTGCTCTCATGTCTGTTTATTAAACTAGACATACCCAATTCCTGCAACTGTTCTTTATATGTTTTAGCTTCCAGTCCCCTAAGCATCTTTGTTGCTCTTCTCTGCACTCTTTCTAGAGTCTCAACATTTTTTTACATCGTGGCAACCAAAATTGGATGCAGTATTCCAAGTGTGGCCTTACCAAGGCATTATAAAGTGGTATTAACACTTTGTGTGATCTTGGTTAGAAGATGTTGTATAGATGATCTGTTTCCTTTTTTTTTTTTTTTGATGTTCAGGATAGCAATCCATCAAAGGCCTGCTGTAGTTACTAACCATCAAGCAGAATTAAGATTATTTTCTTTTCTGACATATGGACATAGCTCTCTTAATAACAATAAGGATATTTTGAACATGGAAAAGAGAGGCTTGGTGATTTTCAAGTAAAATTCTAAATAATATGGCTATTATTAAGTGTTGTACCTTATGATTCTTGACTCTTGAATCTTTTTTTTAATGTACACTGAGAGTATTTGCACCAAGACAAATTCCTTGTGTGTCCAATCACACTTGGCCAATAAAGAATTCTATTCTATTCTATTCTATTCTATTCTATTCTATTCTATTCTATTCTATTCTATTCTTAACAGAGATTCAGCTCAGGCAAAGAGCTGTGCATAGGGACACATTATTTTAAATTAGCCACCTAATTTAAGTTCTTTCTGTAGCTAAGGGTGATTATAATGGCCTGGCTATTTTGCCTTTTTTAAATGCACAGGGCATATCACATTGTCTATAACTGCAGCATAATCCTAAACTTGCTTATTTGGAAATTTTCAACAGGCTTACCTCTAGGGCTATGTGATTACAACTCCAGCATGGCTGCTCCTTATATAACTTAAAATAGAAACAAACGGCAATTGTATGGTTTTAAAAAAACAAACAAATAAACAGTATATTAAAAATGATTACTGCATCCAACTCTTACCTTTTTGACCAAGCCGTATGTGTTCATTTCCAAAAAGCTCTAAAAAGTTAATAAGAATAAAATAAAAATATTAGTTCTATAAGAATATCAGAATTACTTAATGAAACGTAATGTTCCAGGCACGTACGAAGATCAAATGAACATGCATAATAACCATGTGCATGCAATATTTCTCAAGTTTTTTTTTTAACATAAAATAGCAATCCTATATTAATTGTGGTTAGTGTCAGCTTTGGATGCCATATTGAGATCAGATTCTCCCACATCTGAGCCTGGGAAAGTGGGAGGGGAAAATATACTGGAGTATATCTAGTTAGACATAATAAGATTATTTTTCTGATTCAAGGTCAGGTTGTGTTGTGCATAACTGAGAGGAAGTCTTAACTGGGAATGGATGGTGATTGGGGCATGTGATGTGATGATGGGTGCAGGGGATGGATTTTGTAGTTTTTACTTATTGCAAGGAAGCTCGGAACTTTCAGATTCGGGATTCTACAGTTGTGCCAGTTACTATCCAAAATAAAAGGAACTTTTGGAGAGATGTCTGTCCTGGAGTTATTGGGTGGAATGGAGGGTTGCTGGAACTCTGACAGTTAAACTTAAACACCCACCTGAAGGCACATGTGTAGAATCATCAATATCCATCTGACCAGTGTTCAGGTCTAATTCACTAAAGTACTCCTTCTTAAGGAGACAAAAAAGGAAAAAAGGACATTTTCCAAGAGGACAAGATCGCGTCACTCTACACCATATGTAAAATCAACATAAAATATCAATATATTGCTTCAATTGGCAAGCTGTAAACACAAAGGCTAAGACTCATGGGACCCATACTATGTAATAAATTCCATCCCTCGGAAGACCAAAATCCCAGCATCTTAGTTAAAAACTTGATATAGATAGTCCTTGACTTACAACGGTTCATTTAGTGACCATTCAAAGTTACAACAGCACTAAAACCACTAAAACAATGGTCGTTTTTCACACTTACAACCGTTGTACCATCGTCATGGACATATGATCAAAATTCAGACACTTGGCAACTGGCTCCTATTTATGACGGAATATCCTGGGATCATGTGCTCCCCATTTATGACCCTCTGACAGGCAAAGTCAGCGGGGAAGCCAGGTTACCAACTTAACAACTGCAATGATTCATTTAACTATTGTGGCAAGAAAGGTTGTAAAGTGGGGCAAAGTTCACTTAACAAATGTCTTACTTAGCCACAGAAATTCATGGACCACCCATAAATCGAGGACCACCCTTACAGCAAGGTGAATGCTGCACTGCAATATGTATCACTTAGTTACCAGTTATAGCAAGGGTCTTCAAACTTGAGAAGTTTAAGACTCCCTGCTTTAAATTCTTTCAGATTCTTTAGATAGATGATAGAGAGATAGAGAAATATAGATATGGAGATAGATAGATTAGATATGGATAGACAGATAGAAAAGAGATAGATAGATAGATAGATAGATAGATAGATAGATAGATAGATAGATAGATAGATAGATAGATAGATATGGAAGGCTCTTTACCACAGACCAAGCATCTTCAAACTTGGCAAGTTTAAGACTTGGGGGCTTCAACTCCCAGAATTCCTGAGCTAACATGACTGGAGGAGGAATTCTGGGAGTTGAAGTCCACAAGTCTTAAAGCTGTCTAGTTTGTAGACCGCTGCTTTAAATTCTTTCAGATTCTTTAGATAGATGATAGAGAGATAGAGATAGAGAGATTAGATATGATGAGAGAGAGAGAGAGAGAGAGAAAGAGAGAGATATGGAAGGCTCTTTACCACAGACCAAGCATCTTCAAACTTGGCAAGACTTGTGGACTTCATCTCCCATAATTCCTGAGCTAACATGACTAGAGGAGGAATTCTGGGAGTTGAAGTCCACAAATCTTAAAGCTGTCAAGTTTGAAGACCTCTGAGTTATAGGCTAGAATTTTATTTAATGTCATTTGTGAAAAATAATCCTTTACAGCAGGGAGTTTAAAATTCATGTATCAAGAATATTCAGCAATTCTCATATACAGAATTAGAATTAGATTTAGAATTACATTTAGAATTCTTTATTGGCCAAGAGTGATTAGACACACAAGGAATTTGTCTCCCATGCATACGCTCTCAGTGTACATACAATAATATGTGTGTGCGGCAAATCATTATCATAGTCATTGTAAAAACACACTCATCATAAAACATTAGATACAATAATTAGTGATGGGCATGGATAATAAGCAATCAACATAAATCACACTAAGATACTGAATAAAACAATATAAGTCATACGATACGAGCAACACAGTTATAGTCATAAGAAGATAAGGAGATAGGTAATAAGGAAGATGAGAACAATAATGGTAATATTGCCTTTCTAGATAGTGTGACAATGTTGTGGGACAGTGTTTAGCAGAGTGATGGCATGGGGGGAAAAACTTTACAATTTTGATTCAAGGATCACATTTTCCCCATGGGCAGTTTACAGTTCATTACTTTTTTACTTTAATTCATTCACCCCAGCCCTGCCCCCCGCCATTTTTTTCATCCTCTGCAAACAGGAAGCAAAAAATATTTCTTTCTCTATATACAAAAAAGCACCAGAAGGGAACAATTACCTTATTTCAGCCTTTGTATCATATTTATTTTTTAATATTCTAAAGGTTTTCTGTGCCTTGGACACTGCTAACTATTTTTTTATACATATCGATTCATAAGTAAGGTCCGCTGAGTTCAGGAGACTACTGTTAAATGAAATGGCTATCCTTTTTTTTAAAAAAAAAGCTGAAATGGATGCTTACCAGGTCAGGTATATCTTTCACGTTCAGTGGGACCTGAATTAGTCCCAAGTGATTTCTAATATTAGGCATCTCGCTGGTGTCGTAATTTGGATTGCGCAGGTTCATCAGCACCTTTAACAAGAAGACTAGAATTGACTATACATCTGTAAGAACTAAATAAATTATTTTAAAATAGCCACCTTAACAGAACGTGACCATTTGCCCTGGCTAGATTTCGTGCCCACTTCTCCACAGGGGGCCCCCCTCAGGCAACCCATCACTGGTGTTTATGCTTGGCAGGCCCTCCTTCCCTGGAAATAGTCTGCCAACACTCCTGGCCCACCCCCTGGCCGATACATCAAGGGACGCTTATCCCTGGGTGTTTCAGTGTACCTGACATTAAGTGGTGTCCCGGATACCTGACATGTCCCTCCTGCAGTCCCTCCTGTCATGGCCTGGTTGCATTTGTAGCCAGTCGAGGGGGGGAGGCTCTGGCCCCACCAGCATCCATCGGCCTGCATTCTGCTCAGGAGAGGCCAAAAGAAGAGCACGAGCCCCGGCCGCAATCAGAGCCTTGGCAGCCTCACGGGAAGTACACGCACGCTGTCCCTTCCTTTGCTAGAGACCCATGTGCGCCTCATTCGTTCCTGGAGAGGAAGGGCTTGCCCCAAAAATCCACAACAGAGCCTGTATGGTGGGAGAAGCTAAAACGGTTCGGTTTGCGGAAGAAATAAAAATGTTAAGTGCCCTTGGCGCTTTAAACCTATATCAGGGAGAAGCGGCCTGCACACGCTCTCCTCAGATTTGGTCCATGTCATTTTTTTTTCTTCCAACTGAGAACTGTACAGCCCTCATTATGATGACTTGGATGATGTCACACAAATGTAACAAAATCCAAAATGTAAATAAATGTCCTTTAATGCCTCCAACTTGGCCTCACTGTTCAATAATTCTCAGTTGGAGATAAAATTTACTCAAAAATAGTCTTCAAAAGAAAGCAATACAGGGGGGCAAAAAGGCTAGAATTGATCAGAAAGGAAGGGAAAAAGGAAAGAGAAGTAAAACAAGATGTTAAAAAACAGGTTTTTTTCAGAGACAAAGGGTAAAATATAATTTTAAAAAATGATTCTGCAAAAATACATAAGACTGTATTGTAGATATTAGTATTTGAAATCGAGTTAGAAAACTGAAATATTATATGAGTTAATAATGCATTAAAGGGAATGTATAAAAATGCTTAAGATTTAATAGAGTTTAACTTCCTATGGAATATTGTTTTTACTATATTATAAACTTAATTCTCTTTTTTTGTTTTATTATTCTAAAATGTAGTATTTAGAATGTACTAAGCAGAATCAGTATAGAAAGTATGTATTATTTTAAGTGTTAAATTTAGGGGAAAGATAAAAAGTTGTCATACTTCAACCAGTGATTACAGGAGAAATATTGTATTAGAAAGAAAAGATAAATAGATAATTGAAAGAGAACGGACAAAAGATGCAAGTATAATTATCTAAACTGGGATGAAATAGATAAAATGGAATTAAGAGACTGAATAGAAGGGAGAAAATATATAGAAAATATAGAATGTTAAATAAGATATGAAATAGTATATTAAGTGAGCGTGAATCTGATTTATGTCTGTACAAAAAGATGTAACCCGGGGTAAGCTGCTTTCCAAAAAAAAAGTTTTATGTATTTATGTTTTGTGTTTTGTTTGTCTATGTTTGAATTAATAAAACGCTAGAAGAATGTTGGAAGAGAATAACGAAATTCTAAATAAGACAGATAGATACAATGAATATATACAATCCAAGGCAAAAGAAATATAATTGAATAGAAGGAAAGGGAGAAATAAAGAGAAGTTGGCAAAAGATATGAAGTTGAACAGATAAGATAAATATGCATATTAAATTGTGCTTGTATGGAAATGTGATAATTTGGAACTATCCTGTCTTTAAATAAGATGTTTTATTTGTTTTTCAGAAAAGATGTCTTATGTTATAATATTCTACGTTTTGTTTGTTTGTGTATTGTTTTTAAAAATTAATAAAATTTGTTTTTGTTTTTGTTTTTAAAAGAAAGCAATACAGTCCGAATTTAATGAGCAGATAGAGGTGAAATAAAAAACCAATCAAACTACAATGAAGAAATTTCCACAATGGACTCGGATAAGTAATTACCAAATTCAAGGAGATAACAAGGCACAGCCTGTTGGAAGGACGCCAACCAAGATAACTTCAGCCCAAAATAAAACACACTTTGCTTCTGGCAGCGCTGTGTTTTAACCGTCTCTCTTATATACTATTCACCCTAGCTACTTCTCATATACTATTCTCCCCATGGCCGCTTCTTCTCTCATAAGCCAAGTTGTTTCCTTCTCCGTTCCTCCCTGCGTGTCCTAGGATGCAGAGGGGATGGGCCTGGTTCTTCCTCTGACTGCCCAGCCAGCCTCTGCCCTTCCCCAACCTCCAGAACCACACCACCATTCCCTGTTGGCTGTTCCTTCTCTCCCTCAGAGTCTAACTCTATCAAGGGCATGACATTCCCTGTCCCCTGAATCCAGGTTTCCTTGCACATTTAAGAATGAGAGGCATTTAATGTTGTAATTTTTCTTTTAAACTGAATCATTTTATCTTCCCATGCCATAGTTTCTGGATTTTTTTTTTTTTTTTTTTAGAAAGCCCTTCCTCTCCCACGAGGTCTCCCAGGAGGGGAGAGACCGCCTGCACACATGCTCTCCCCACAGGGCAACTGAGGCTCTAGGCATGGCTGGGACTTGTGCTTTCCTTTCCTTTCCCTCCTCCTGAGCAGGATGTGGGGTTGGTGGATGCCCAGGGCCTGGAGCTCCCCCTCAGCGGGGACGTGGCTATAAATCAAAATGCCCAGGGGCAAGTGTCCCTTGGTGAATGGGCCAGGAGAAGGAAGTTGTGGGAGGAGGCTGGCAGATCACTGCTGGGGAAGGAATGCCAACGAAGGGCCTGGCAAGCATAAATGCCAATGGTGGGTTGACAGCAGCGGGGAGTCCACAGAGAAGTGGGCACAAAAATGTGGCTGGCGTAAATTGTGTTAGAACCCCTACCAGCTCTAAGCTGCAAAACTACACAGGTGGCTATTAATAGCAATAAGAAGAGTCAATTTTTTGTTCTGACCTAGGCTTCCCCAAAAAGCACTAAGCAGACTTTTTGTCCCAGCAAAACCCCTTTTATTAAACGAAGATGAATTTCTTGCATTCACATTCAACCAAAGGCCTGGCAAACAGTCTTTCAAGGGTCTAATTTAAGAGTACAGACATCATCTAGCCTGCAGAGCTGCCAACTAAATAGTTTCAAACACAGTGCTGACAAGGAAGGACTTGGCACAGAGGCTCTGAGACGCACAGAAAGATCTTCACACTGCTGCAATGAACAAACTATTTCCTGCAAAAGTTCCCTCCCCTTTTGCTCCTCTTTTAATCCCTATGGGAGGGGCCATCGAACATTCACCTGTGGCCTTACTCCCATGTCGACCCTTAGTTCGCAATTGTTATTTTCTTTTGGCAACTCTGTGCATGTGCAGACTGGGAACTGGCTCCAGATGCTCCCCTGCCTCACTGTTATCTGACTCCAAAGGCAACTGACAACTGCCAGCCTGCCCTGGCCCCATCTCTGCCTCTCATGCAGAGCCCTCGTCTGAGCCTTCCTCAGCCTCCAGGACTGGCCCAGTTTCCTCCCCAACCTCCTCACTGTCCGACTCTGCTGCCAGCTCCACTAGCCACTGGCAGACCACAACTATCTTTGCAGCTTAGATTTGGTAGCTTTAGTCTACATTTCCAGCAAACAGGAAACGTTATTTACGGAGAAACCTTTTTCCTCACACGGTGAACAAAATCAAGTATTAAGCTAGTTAGCCAGGACACATCTTTACAATGTAAGAAATGCTTCTTTTGTCCTTCCTTTGGAGGAACATGTCATAAATATTTTTAGGCCTCGACTTACAACCTTTTATTTAGTGATTGTTCGAAGAGACAACGGCATTGGAAAAAAAGTGTCTTGTGGCCAATTTTCACACTTACACTCATGGCAGCATCCCCATGGTCATGGGATCAAAATTCAGATGCCTGACAACTGGTTCATATTTATGAAGGTTGCAGCATCCTGGGCTCACATGTTCCCCTTTTGCGACCTTCTGACCAGTTAAATCAATGGGAAGGCCAGATTCATTGAACACCCGTGTTACTAATTTAATCAATGCAGTGTTTCATTTAACAATTGTGGCAAGAAAGGTTGTAACATCCGGTAAAACTCACTTAGCTGTCTTGCTTAGCAACAGAAATTTTGGGCTCAAATGTGGTCGTTAGATCGAAGGCTATCTATAGATGATCCCCTAATTTTACCATGTACAGTAAGGTGCAATATACTGAACATTGCATTAAAGCTCATTTGTGAATCTAATGACTCAAAAGATCCATTCTCAGGAACAACAAGATTTTATTGGATTAAAAAAATACATATCCAAAACTAAAACCCAATCCATTTTTTTTTTTTTTTGCAAAATCTTACCTCAAGAAAATCTTTAGGTGCGTAAACTGGCCTGAAGAGACTTAGATCTGAAATATAAAGTTATTCAACCCTAAATATTCTGTAGCTATTTGAACTATACATTCCAGTAGTAATAATAATCAAATATTATTCAGCCTCATTCTAATAACTGTTCAAAACAACGTCCAGGTTTATTTCCCTAAGGAGTAAATCTCATGCAGAATAATTGAAAGAACTAATGTAATTATAGGGGGCATTATAATATAATTATAATGTAATTATATAAGGGGCGTGCATAAGCGTACCAATGTGCCTACCGTCCCTGTCCTATTGTTTCTTTTTTTTTCTTATTCATATCCATTTCATGTATTCATAACCATGTTTATACTTATACCTGTTATCTAATAATTGCTTGACAAAATAAATAAATAAATAAATAAATAAATAAATAAATAAATAAGGACAACTTTTAGAAAGTTTTCTTTAATGGGAAAATAATAATACACAAAAATATTAACTAATTGAGGCTGGTCTATTTTAACTCATTTAAAATTAAAGGATAACATATATTGGAATAATCAAGATATCTGTGCACTCTTTTGATAGATGAGTTAACACACACAATATTTTAGAATACTTGCCCGGAACCAGAAAAAAAGTTATTGATACGTGGACTATGGAACAAGATAGAAATGGGATCCGCAGATCATTAAATCTTCTAGAAGTTCATTAAATCCTGACAGTTATATAGTTCTTAGGGCAGGGGTTGGCAACACGCGGCTCTGGAGCCGCATATGGCTCTTTCATCCCTCTGCTGCGTCTCCCTATCAGCACAATTTTGAGAGAAGCTTCTGGTGTTGGGGGGCGGGAGGGAAGCATGGCGTGCCAGGAGGAGATTCTATGGCAAGGAGCGGGTTTTCCAATTGGCTCCATGATAGGGCTTTCGGTTAGGACAGATAAGAGGAAAAAGGACGCCACACTAGGACGCCACACTCTATGGTGGGTGTTGAGGGTGTTGGGGGAGAAACCAGACTTCTGGTCAGCAGAGGAAGGACACCAAGCTATGAGGAGACTCTATGGTGGGGGAATTGAACAGGGGGCTTCCAGTTTGGATTTTTGTGGCTCTTTGAGTGTTTAAGGTTGCCAACCCCTGTTTTAGGATTATTATAGTTTTATGGCTATTGCGAGTCACCCAGAATTTGTTTTAAGATGGGTGGCCATACCAATCTTTTAAATAAATAAATGAACCCAATGAAACATTTTATGCGCCTATGTCATCAATTAAGACCAGCACAAAACCCTCCTCCCTAAATACATCCCCAGGGGCTTGAGACAATACCTAAGCCCTGTCAATTCAGCCATAAAACATTTTAGAAATCCAAGTAGCCAATCACCTAATTTGTTAACTTTGCATAGAGGTGTTGTAACCTTATTCCCTTTGTTTTTGTTGCCTGCAGTACCATAATGAGCTGTTTGTATTTGAAGGGACAGTTGATTCATGAGGAAAATGGAAAAAGAGAATTTTCTCCAAACAGCTTATTAACAGGAGACAAACAAGAAAAGCACAATTTAGATTTCTGAAAAAGCTTTTGTTATCTTCAACCTTTCGGGTAGTGAGGTGTTTCTTGTCTTTCTCTTGTATATTCTCTTCTCAAAGTGCGTATATACTGAGTATGATTTTAATTTTCATAATGAAGGCGGGCAATACCTGGCTCCTCCGTCCCCATTTCATTCCATTTATTCAAAAGTTCTTTTTGCTCACTCAGCGGCCTCTGTTGAGCACAAGAAAGAGGGTGCAGTCAACTCAAATGCTGACAAACACCTAAATGTACATGAGATTGTAGATAAACTGTATGCTTACAGGAAAAGCGGCGAATAAAACATACCTTCTGTGATAACGGAATGCCAAGTTCTATACACATGCTGTTTAGGCTCTTCAAAATACGTTTTTCCCAGTTTGCCTGGAGAAGAAAACAGAAATCAAGTCACCTTCCTCTTAATTATAATGTTCAATTGGAAGATACTTTCTCATTTTCTTTTTCCATTTAAGTTTTAAATACCGGCGTATGTGTGTGTGTGTGTGTGTGTCAGTGGTGGTATGCTACCAGTTTGGACCGGTTCGGCCAAACTGGTAGTTTAAAAAAAGCCGTCAATCAAGCTGAAAGGAGGAGAAAAAAATCCTCCGACAATCAGCTGACAGGAAAAAGAAGAGAAAAACGCAGAATCGTCCCTGCCACCCGCCCCTGTGCTTTTCTCTTCTTTTATCCTCTCAGCTGATTGGCGCTGCAGGCCTCAACTGGTGTGGGGAAAACTCTGCACAGGCTTTAGGCAAAGCACGCCCACAAGCCACGCCCACCAAACTGGTGGTAAAACAATTTGAATCCCACCACTGGTGTGTGTGTGTGTGTGTGTCTGTTAAAAAAGAACAAATCCTGCCCAAGTTTTGATTGGGAAAATGACCGCGCGCGCGCGCACACACGCACACACACACACACCAGCATATCTAGATATCTAGAGAGGGGGGAATAGATTAGATTAGATTAGATTAGATTAGATTAGATTAGATTAGATTAGATTAGATTAGATCTGGATGGATAGATAGATTAGATAGATGGATGGATGGATGGACGGATGGATGACAGACAGACAGATGGAGATAGATAGATAGATAGATAGATAGATAGATAGATAGATAGATAGATAGATAGATAGACAGATAGATATAAATATGGATGGGTGGGTATCAATAGCTACTGTTTCCCTGTGAAAGAAAACAGGAATGGAATAGTCTCAATTACTGTATTTGGGAGTAGGGAGGGTAGCTGGATGGAGACAGCTCTGTCTTCTTCTGTTTTATTGTCCATTTGAGAATTTATTTTCCTGCAATTCCTCAGTTTTTAAAAAGAAAAATCTAGAGAATAATGTTACACCTATATAATATATATAACCATCTGACATGATTGGTTCATATGTATCGTATGTAGCTATGTAATAAAAATGGGGGAATGTAACTGAACTGTCACACATCAATTCATTTGAGGACATTTTATTACTCACCCCAGGTAACACCCTGCACCTACATTTATGGATTATTGGTTTATTTATTTTTCATCCAACAATGTCTTCTAATTATATTTTTGAAAAGAGTTTTCAGGCATGGAGTTTACAGAACTGCAATTAACCTAAACTATTGAATATACAAAGTGATATATGTTATTCTTTTTAATGCTTTAATGTGGCAAGTATGGGTGGAGACTAATTTTCCATGTGCTCGCTGAATATGTTGATGCAGTGCTTGTTTGTTTGTTTCATTTTAACTGTCTGCAAAAAACCAGAAATGTCTTGAACCAATCATCTTCAAATATTTATGCTCAGACATACTGACTGGCCGATATTATCACATCTACTCTAATCAGAGCTTAAGTGGAAAAGTGTCAGCTTGTTCAAATTGTCCTATCGATGAAATGGCATTAATTGATTAGGATTTTGTGAACAACTTTTTCCAGCTACTGTAAACTGCTTTTCAACATTACCCTAATAATACATTCTTCACTCTCAGATGTGACTTATCATCCTTATCATCTTTTAACGACCCCATAATCCCTTGCAGGGTGGAGTCTGGGCAACTGAATGGAGCACTAGCAGAATGTTTTAATGGCCGGATGCCCTTCCTGTCACCAATGTGGAGTTTTGTTCAGCAGATATCTTCTCAGTGTGCCCAGAGAGAGAAGTTTCTGCCTTTACTTAGTATTGAACATACAGCCTTCTGACTGTGAGGTGAGAGCTCCACCTCTAGGCAGGGGTGGGCTTCAAAAATTTCTGCCCAGTTGCTGGGTGGGCATGGCCATGGTGAGCATGGCCTAGTCCTGTGATGTCAAACCTGTTGCACACGTGCCACAGGTGGCATTCAGAGCCATTTGTGCAGACACGCGAGTCCCAGGCAAACTTACCTCACTGCACATGCGCGCACCTCCCAGCTGATTTTTCAGCCATCTTGAGGCCTTTTTTGGCTTCCCAGAGGCTCAAGGGAAGCCTCTGCAACCTTTGAAGGCCGAAAACAGGTCTGTTTCATCACTTCCTATATTTCCGGAAATACTGGAAGTGATAAAACGGGCACCTTTTTCGGCCTGCAAAGGCTTCCCTCGAGCCTCTGTGAGGCTGAATAAGGCCTCAAACAGGATGAAAAATCAGCTGAGGGGCACGCACATGCACAGTGCAGGGGGGATCGCTCACGCATGCTCAGGAGCACGCACGCATTGCCTTCTGGGTGCTGGAATGCGAGTGCATGAATGCAAGCGCGCACACAATTTTTGGCACAGGAGTCCAAAAAGGTTAGCCACCACTGGCCCAGTTGGCCTTCTGCACTACACAGGCCCCCCATTTTCGCATTCCTCAGGCTCCGGAGGCTTTCCACGAGCCTCTGGCAGCGCAAAAACTGCCTTCCCCAGGCTCCGGAGGCCCTCCGGAGGCCTGAAATGGGTCCATTTCCGCCCTTCCGGGAGGCCTGTTTTTCCCCCTCCCCGAGCCTCCAAGTGGTCCCTGCACTTACTTTGCATCCAAATTGGGCCACATGGAGACTCCTGGGAGGGGCAAGGTGGGTGGGAGGGGTTGGGTGGGGTGGGGTGGGATTTGGCAGTTCGCCGAACCGGCCATAACATTAGCTACAGGTCCACCCGAACCCGGGCGAACCCGTAGCAGCTCAACCCTGCCTCTAGGCTACCGCACCACTCCCAGATGTGACCATATGCTGCCATGATAAAAAATATAAGGCCTAAATTTCTGTATAATGCCATAACATCAACTGAGCATTGCATTATAACTATAAGCCTTGGTTGGGTTAATTAGTAACACAAAGAAGGTTAAAGTCTCAAGAATGCCAGTATTTATTCACTTCACAGATATATATGGCTGCCCATGCCAAACAGATGACTCCGGGCAATTAGCAATACTTTCAAATGAGAGTCCTATATATGGGTAGTCCTTGACTTACAACAGTTCATTTAGCGACTGTTCAAAGTGACCATGGCATTGCAAAAAAGGGACTTAGGACTTATTTTTTCACACTTATGACCACTGCAGCATCCCCATCAAAAGTCAAGCACTGGGCTATTGATTCATATTTATGACAGCAGCCAGTGTCCCAGGGTCATTTGATCACTTTCGGATGAGCAAAGTCAACGGGGAAGCCCGTTTCATTTAACAATCAAGTGACTAACTTAACCCCTGCAGTGGTTCACTTAACAACTGTGGCAAGAAAGGTCTTAAAAATTCACTTGACAAATGTCTCACTTAACAACATCAATTCTGGGCTCAATTGTGGTCATTAAGTATAGGCAATATACGGCAAAAAAAAAAAGTACAGATAATACGCCAGTTTCACCAGCACACCAGTTTCGTTGTAACTCTGAACAGTCACTAAATGAACTATTGTAAATCAAGGATTACCTGTGGTCCTTTTAAAGAGGGAGGGGGCTTGCTTCTTTTGTGAAAGATGCACAGTTTGCCTTGGTTGATTGTTTGGGAATGGCCACTACGTATCTCATGGATCTGAAAACCAGATTTTACACATAGCATGGCTTCTTGAGATTAAGTGCTAGTAGTTTCCAGCTCTAGGGGGTGTTGCTCATCTCAGTTACAAATCTGAAGAGCCAGCACTGTCCGAAGACGTCTCCGTGATCATGTGGCTGGCATGACTGAATGCCGAAGGCGCATGGAACATTGTTCCCTTCCCACCAAAGTGGCCCTATTTTCCTACTTGCATTTTTTACTTGCTTTCGAACCGCTAGGTTGGCAGAAGCTAGGACGACTAACAGGAGCTCACTCCATTACGAGGTGCTAGGGATTCGAACCGCCAACCTTTCTGATTGACAAGCTCAGTGTCTTAGACACTGAGTCGCCACATCCCTTCTATTCGTTTTATTCTATTCTTGAGATTGGTGGCACTCAATTCAGCAAGAATGTATTTATTATTATTTATTTATTCAATTTGCTTATCTTCTTCGAAGCAACTCTGGTTGGCATAACAGCTTTAAAAACAATACAACCGTAAAAAAACATTTCTAAAAACAATACAAACAGAATTACAATTCAGGTGAAGTTGCAATTAACAGATATGGAGGGAGGGAGGGAGAGAACAGGATGTAGGGTTTTTTTATTCATTCGTTCGTTCGTTCATTTGTTCGTTCGTTCATTCAGTCATTCATTCATCAGCCACCTCCAGTGTGATATTCCCCCCTTGGGGACCCAAGCCAACTGGCATAGTTGGGTCAAATACTTCTTAGTATATATCCATATTTCAGCATGTGCAGTAAAATTTAATCACATCAAACCTGAGCTTTTCTCATGTAAACCAAAGGTTCCTTGATGTGTTCAGGAGGCACTGATGGAGAACAAGGTAAAGGAAACCTAAAAGGAAAAAAAAAATATTTTAGTCCCAGTACTATTTAGACCAGGGGTCTGCAAACTTCAAGCTTTAAGACTTGTGGACTTCAACTCCCAGAAATCCTCCTCCAGTCATGTTAGCTCAGGAATTCTGGGAGTTGAAGTCCATAAGTCTTAAATTTGCCAAGTTTGAAGACCCTTGGTTTAGACCCATATTTCTAAATAAATCTTTATAGATCATATTTTTCTTAGAGCTATATAAATTTTCAGGCACAATATAGAGCACGGCACTTATATACTGCTTCACAGTGCTTTACACCTCTGCCTAAGCGGTTTACAGAATCAGCATACTGCCCCTCAACAATCTGGTTCTTCATTTTCCCGACTTCGGATAGGTGAAAGACTGAGTCAACCTTGAGCCAGTGAGAATCAAACTGCTGGCAAATGGCCAGCAGTTCTAACCACTGCACCACCATGACTCTCAATACATGGTGTCATGATCAATCTATGGCCTTGTGAAATATTGCTAGAGGCACTTATGTTTCACTGTTTATCCTGGCAATAAGGTAGGGTAAGACAGGATAGTTTTGCAACCATATCATAAACCAGTGCTTGCCAACCAGTGGGCCATGGACCACTGGTGGTCCGTGAGAAAATTTTGGTGGTCCACAGAGAAATGTCACCTCCAAAGCAATTAATCTAGGCTGTGCGGGAACACAAGATTGCACCGCCCACATGGCCCATGGGAACTCAAGGCTTGCGTCGCTTGCATTGTGCACAACATGAGGTCGTGAGGGGAGGGGGAAAGGGCAGAGGGGGGGGAACTTGCCCCCCTCGACCCACACGCCTCACCTGGCCACTTTCCACTTCTTTCTTCTTCAGCTTTTGGCTGCACGCAAGGAAAGCAGCAGAGGTCTTTCTTTCTCTCCCCCAAACTTCGCCAGAAATGACTCTTTGGGAACCTGCAAGGCATTCTGCTCCAAGAGGCTGTGCTGGCGTGACAAGTCTCACAAAGACTCATTTCTGGTGGAATCTGGGGGAGAGAAAGAAAGATTTCTGCTGCTTCTGCTGCTTTCCTTGCATGAAGCCCAAAGTCTCTCTCTCTCTCTCTTCCCCTGAGAATGGAGCTGGAGATGGGATCCTGCAATCCCAAATAAATAATGATCGATTGATAGGAAAACGGGGTGGGGAATTTTCCTGCAGACTTTTGGGGGGATTTTCCCAGGGTTTCTGGTCCGCGGGATTTAAAATGATGAATTTGGTGGTCCCTGAGGTCCAAAAGGTTGGTGACCCCTGTCATAAACCATTAAGAGGTCAAAATGAAGAAGCTCTTAATTAACAACCCTAAGAGGCTACAATGCATGATGCTTAAATTTCAGGACTGTGAAATGAGTATGAAGCTCATAAGGCAGGATAAAATTGAAGAGAAATATTGAGAACGGATAAATCGCTTCAAAGGCTTAACAACGAACAATTCATTCTGTGTTCCCTGCCAACTTCCCACAAGCAAGGCCAACGGGGAAGCCTGCAAATAAATCATAAATCACAGCCATATTAAGTCCTCACTCAATGACCCAAATGATCCTGTTAGAAGGCACGAATGGGTTCGACCCAGAATGAGTTGCATCGGAAACAAATACCATACAGGCAGTCCTTGACATAACAAACCATTCGCTTAGCGATCATTTGAAGTTACAACGCCACTAGTAAAAGTAACTCATGGCCAGTTTTCACACTTACGATCGTTGCAAGCATCCCCATGGTCACATAATCAAGATTCGGGCTCTTGGCTACTGGCATGTACTAATGACAGTTGCACTCTCCTGAGGTAGTGTGATCACCATCTGTAACCTTCCCAGCTGGCCTTCCGACAAGCCAATTCGATTGGGAAGCCAGATTCACTTAATAGCTGCAGTGATTTGCTTAACAACCGTGGCATAAAAGGTCAAAAATGGGGGCACAGCTCACTTTAACAATGGGAATTTTGGGGGGGTGGCAATTGTGATTGTTAAGCTGAGGACTCCCTGTACACATTAAGTCAAGGGTTTCCCAAGCTGTGAAACAGTATATATATTGCTTGAAAAGGTGCAGACAGAATCCAGGGGAGAAATGAAGATTATGTTGTGGTCTGTCAGCCACCGGCCCCTCCAGCAACCAAATCAGAGGAGGAAGAGGTGGAGTGGGAGTCGGGACCAGCATCAAGGCAATCTGAGAGGGGGAAGAGGGAATGCAGCTGTGAGGGAGAGACAGAGGTGGAGCAGCCCCCAGATGGAGAGTCAACAGCCCTCAGGTCTGGAGATGGCTGATGAGGAAGCAGAGGTACAGCTGGGTCCAGTGCCTGACATGCAGATACACAGAAGCAGAGGAGAGGAGAGCAGTGGAAATCTATGGGCTGATTCTTGGGAAGGAAGAGCCACTGCTGCTAGCAAGGCCCTACCCTAGCTTTGGGGATAAAAGGCAGGGGGTGGAAATAAATAGGTAACTATTTATTCAACTATTCATCTTCCAGATAGACAAACTTGTCAGACTGAGAGAGAAATGTTTTTGCTGGGGGATGCCGGCATTCCCAATAAAGGAATCTTTTCAGTTCACGTCAGAGGTTTTTGTCGTGTTTGGGAAGCTGGGTCAGAACACATTATAGTTACACTTTGTTCCAAGAAATCCATCTTTCCCACAATTTTACTGCATTGCTTTTATTATTCATTTGTTTTCATTTTGCTGTTTGGGTCTGTAGGGAAGGTTGCACCATTAAGGTTACACCAAAGGGGAGTGGGCTGGCAACATTTTAGGGACCTCTGAGTTAAGAAATACTGCATGCAAACATGAAGCAAAAGTTTTACCAAACACTGAGACAAAAACAAAACTCACATACTGATTTCTCTATAAACAGCATTGTGCAGCTTCTTTTCCCAACCTGGCAAAATAAGAGTTAAAAAAAAAAAACACCTGAAGATTAGAAAAACTCATAACTGGGAGGTTTAAAAACTTGAGAATAAAGGGATGGGGTAAGAAAAAGGATTTTTAGTATTAAAAGCACATGAAAGCACAGAATGTAATTCATACATTCCTAATTTTGTTTAAAACATTTACATAACTTATGTACTAGAGACCAATACAAAGACAAGTGATGGCTTGGAATTGATTTCCAAGTAGAGGCCCACAGTAAGGCAATTGCACACAATCTTCCTATGTCCTGAAACATCCTTTCCGACTTATCTTATGCCATTCTGGAGTCTGGTGCCATACAGAAGCCACTGGCTATTTGCCTCAGTGGTGGGATTCAAATTTTTCTGCTACCGGTTCTGTGGGCATGGCGTGGCAGGGGAAGGATACGGCAAAATCTCCGTTCCCTCCCCACCCCACTAACCTGCTTTCCAGCTCCATTCTCCTGTGCAGGCAACAAAAGAAGACCAAGCCAATCAGCTGAGACTCAGGAGACGGAGAATAGAAAGGGATGGGGCCAGTCAGCAGTGGCATTTGCCAGTTCTTCGAACTATCAAACTTTCCACTATCAGTTCTTCAGAACTGGTCAGAACCTGCTGAATACCACCTCTGATTTGCCTGTTCAGGTACAAGCGACTTCAAGAACGTATTAAGAAGCAACTCCAGCATTGCGCTGAACCCCAAGATATTCCGAGTCGGAGATCAGTGGGGCAGAAGAACAGCTGGAGCTTGTTCCCAGTGTGCACATGCACAGAGCTGTCAAGAGAAGGGAACAGCTAAGGAACAAGGGTTGACTCGGGAGTTAAAGGCTCAGGTGGACGGTGAATGGCCCCTCCCTTAGGGAATAAAGAGGAGCAAAAGGGGAGTGGTGTTTGCAGGAGACAATGAGTTCAATTCATTGGGGTGAAGATCTATTCCCGACCTCTTGCCAAGTATTGTCTGCTACAGACTGGCGTTTGGAAGATATTGGCCTGGCAGCTCTCCAAGCCTGATAAAAGGTCTGAAGTTATGAAATCTCTTGAAAGACTGTTTCAAGGGACTTTTCTGGAGAGGAATTCACTTTAACCTAAATAAAAGGGGTTTTATCAGGACAAAGAGTCGGCTTCGTGCTTTTGGGAAGCCTAGGTCAGAACAGCAGGAGTCCAAGCCAAAATTGTTGTTGTTCAGTTGTTACATCGTGTCCGATGCATCCCGACCCCATGGACCATAGCACACCAGTCTCTCTCTTCCTCTACTGTTTCCTGGAACGTGCCCAAATTCATATTCGTTGCGTGATGACAATATCTAACCATCCCATTCTCTGCCGGCTCCTTCTCCTTTGGCCTGCCATCTTGCCCAAGCCAAACTAGGAAGGTAAAAACAGGAATTTCCTGGCTAGCAATATTAAGCTGCACAGGTAGTCCTCAACTTACGACAGTTCGTTTAGTGACCGTTCAAAGTTACAACGGCACTGACAGAAAAGTGACTTATCGTCCTTTTTCACAATCATGGCAACCATCCCCAAAGTCAACGTGATCAAAATCCAGACAATTGGCAGCCGACTCATATTTACGACCATTGCCGTGTTCCAGGGTCAGGAGATCCCGTTTTGCAATCTTCTGACTAAGCAAAGTCAACGGAGAAGCTGGATTCATTTCACAATCGTGTTGCTAACTTCACAATGGTAATTGGCTCTGTCAACAATTGTGATGAGAAAAGTCGTAAATTGGAGCAACACTTAACATATTTTCAGGTAGTTGAAAGGATCAAGGTTGAGATATTAGCATGAACATGAATATATATATATTTGCTTAATAAGACAGTATTTCAGCCAGTGAAATTTCAGGTAGCATAAGAAGACATTCAGCAGTTCAGTTAGCAAGCTGCTTAAAGCAAGTGTGATGACCCAGGGTGGGGTACAAAACAAACACAGTCACAGAAAAGAGGTGAAGCCCTTTTTATTCCTTCACTTTGCTTCCAAGCTCCAAATATTCTTGACAGAAGACAAAAACTCCCATACAAACAGTTACAAGAAGAAGGAAAAAAGCAACACAAACCAGGCAAGATCAGGGCTGGAGGATGTCCACAGATAACACACACTGGGAAGGACACCAAACTCAGAGAGGAACCATAAACTAGAGATATTTCCACGCTTTCTTTCCAGTGTTTGCCAGTACGCAGGTTCATCCTCTTATCCAGTTGTCACAGCTGCAGCCCATGAAGAGGATCAAGGCCCTCTCCTCCAGGGTAGATCATGTCTCTCCCTTATCCTCTCCTCCCTGCATGCCCTAAGATGGAGAGGGGATGGGCCTGGGTCCTCCTCTGACCGCTCAGCCGGCCTCTGCCCTTCCCCAGCCTCTTCCACAACTTCCGGAGCCACGCTTCCACTCCGTTGGCTGTTCCTCCTCTTCCTCAGAGTCCGACTCCACCAGGGACATGACAGCAAGGAAGAGATTTCAAAAAGCTTGCACAGAAGATTGGCACAATAACTACTTGGACCCCATGGTTTTCGTGGAGAATAAAGATAAAGCTGTTACAGTTAATGTAGTCTGTTTATTAGTCTGTTGAAAATTAACCTGAATTAGATGGACCATATCTCATATTCAGCACTTACTAAAACCAAAAATCTTAAATGTAATGAATAAAAAATACAAACCTGATGTCTTCAGAAATTCCTTAATATCTTCCTTCAGGGATTGCAGCTTAATCTCTGGATTGTGTAAACTGAGCTAACAAGAAAGACAAACATGACAGAAGTGTCAACATCCTTCAAAAATCACTAGAGTTGATATTTAATTAGGAAAAGCGTGAAAACTACAATTGAAAACAAAGGCACTGTTTTAAATTTTTCCTGGAATATATCAGCTACGCAAACTAACAACCTATGTTTTATAGATCACTGTTACCACTCAACATTTGAAAGTTAGCTTGGTTTGACAAATGCCAGTTGCAATCTCAGTTTGGATGCATAAGGTCAAGGGGTTTTTAGATCCCAGTGTCAACTCAAAAATATTTCTCTGGTCTTTTAGAGTTGTCAGCAGAAAAGGAGTGGGGAGAGTAATGCATACCTTAGATAACTGCTAGGCGGTGGAAGCTTCTGGCATGCAAGATTATTACTGGAGAGCATGATTGATGACTCTTGGCTATGGATGTGTCCCATTGGAGAATATACATCCAGGGGGTGGGGGAAGACCAGGGTCAAGGGTGAGATGAATGATGTGTCTCAGTGTCAGCTGCACCCAGGTAATGCCACATGTTCACTCCTAATAAATGATTTTTTTAAAAAACTCTGAGAGACACAGTCATGATTCGAATGCGGGTAGATTGTCGAAGCCCTAACACCCAGCCTATTACTAGCTTACTAAATCTACGTTACTAGCATGGAAATAAATATTCATATCAGCCACCACATTCAAGCATATAGTATAACAGAAGGTTTACGGTCCATTCTCAGTGTATATTATATAGACCAGGACAACCTCTTTGAGTAAAATTAAAATATTGTAATGTACAAAAATCTCAGAAAAAGTTTTGAACTTTTCTGTACTCTATGACACTAGAAGGACCCTCAAAAACAAACAAAAGAAAAATGAAAGAAGGCACTTTAAGAATGAGATAACAAAAAGAAATACAGATACAAATGTGTTTCAGCCGCAACTGAGAACACAATTTCAATTGCTAAGCAAGGCTATTATAATATTGAGTTGTGTCCAATGTTATGACTTTTGTGCCATGATTGTCACGTGAATCACCGCAAGTTGTTAAGCAAATCCTGTCTTCCCCAATGACACTACTTGTCAGAAGTCAGCTGGGAAAGTGGCAAATTGCAGATATGTGACCCTGGGACACTGCAACCATCGTAAATAAATATTGTACTTATTTACTAAACAAATTTATATACGCTGCCCAACTCACACATAGGTGCCTTGAAACAGTTACCAGTGCTCGGATTTTGATCATGGAAAGGTGGATACACTGCAATCATTGCAACTGTGAGGACCAGATGTAGTATTCAGATGGTCTGGACCGGTTCTGGCATACCGGTAACGGAAATGTTGACTAGTTCGGAGAACCGGCAAATACCCCCTCTGGCTGGTCACGAAAGGGAATCACATGACCCTGGGACACTGCAACTGTCATAAATATGATTCAGTTGCCAAGAGTCTGAATTCTGATCACATGACAGCAGGGGTGGGGCTGCTACTGGTTCTCACTGGTTTGGGCGAACCGGATGCTAATTTTACATCTGGGTCGCCGACCTGGTAGTTGCAATGACTGGCTGGCCCTGCCCACCCCACCCTGTACTTCCCAGGAGACTCCATGCTGTCCATTTTGGATCACAGGGAAGTGCAGGGCACATGTGGAGGCTTGGGGAGGGCAAAAAACAGTCCTCCCAGAGGCTCTGGAAGGCCAGAAACGGGCCCCATTTTTGCCCTCAGAGCCCAGGGAGCGGGTAAATGGGCCTCCGGAGCCCGGGGAGGGCAAAAATGCCCCTCTGCAGTGATGCCCACCATGGCCACATCCAGCCAGCAACTCGGCAGAGAACCGGTTGCTAAATTTTTGAAGCCCACCCCTGTATGTAAGTGTGAAAATGGTCATAAGTCATTTTTTCAGTGTCGCCGGCTATAACTTTCAACAGTCACTAAATGAATGGATTTTAAGTGAAGGATCACCTGCACTAGTTTCTGTGCATGTCAGCATTAGGAAGTCAAAAAGAATATTCTGACTTCTACCAGAGGAGATTTGTGAAGGAAAAACAGCAATGGAAAGCTCATCAAACAACACAGACATTACAAAAAAAAATCTCGAATGGCTTTGGAGTTTCATCTTTCAGGTATGCAATTTGCCAAAATTAATTTCCTCGCTTCTAGAGGTTGTCTACTGCAAAATTATGACCGAGTAAATTGTACAGAGATATAGTTACAAATTTACATTGGAAGTTATAAAACATTAAAATGTCAATATTGATTTTCTGATGAAATTATGTATCTTATTTCAGATAACAATTCCTGAGTAGAAGATTGAAGTGAATGGTGTACTTGGGGGGAAAATAGTTTGTGATTCAAATGAAAAAAAAAAAATCTTGTTTTTAAAACAAAATCCTCAATTGTTTTACAGATATGTAGATTATTTTAAATATTACCAGATTCTAATTTCTAATAGTTCAAAAATCAATAATTGAAATTAAGTATCCTATAATAAAGAAATATGCAATATAGTTCCACAATTATATCCATCTTTCAAAAAAAAATAATAGTATTAAAATATATACTTTTATTAGAGGCAACAATCTGAATATGCGCCTGCCTGCTTTCTATTTGTGAATATTCTCTATAATTTAATATGGAAATTGTAGAAATACAATTTATGTCACAACAGTAAAAAAATACTTCCTTGCCAGGTATTTCTTTTACATTTTTTTCTTTACACACACACGTATCTACATGTTTATATGCATATGGAGTTATGTTTTTAGATCCTTGATGCTTTTTTAATGGTCACGCCCCACTTTTCTTATGCTGGTCTATAAAAATCTAATTAACTCAATATATTAAATGTATTATTATCAACTTCAAATAGACTAATGTATTTATACATCTTAAAAATGAAATATGGTAAAATTAACATTAAGGAAAAATAAATGTGTCCTTGCTGTTAAGCCTGGGTTCCCCAACCAGGGTTAGGGAGACAAGCTAAACAGAATGTGCAGCGTTAGTCAGATAGGCACACAGATAAATGAGTGAGCTAAGCTTGTATGTTTATTAACATACAGTAAAAATAACAGATACGCTTGTGCTATCAAAAATATAGTTTATTCCATTATGAGTTCATAGCATAGTCAAAATAACAGTCCAATAGTCATGTATCATTTAGTCAGTCAATTCAGGAATATTCAGTTGGCAAAGTCCGTGCAGAATATCCTATGTCAGTTCACTTACAAATCAGTCCTTTGTTTCTCTCCTGTTCGAGCAATGCAGTCTTGATTCCAAGCAGTAATCAGGGATCATCAAAGCCAGAGAGAGAGCAAACTGTCGTCTTGCTTCTTTTAAAATGCTTTCACAACCACTCCCCTAATTACATCCCCATATTTAAAGTTGCAGACACTTTAACTTATAAACTATGATTATAAAATTTATTATTTTACCTAAACCAGTTAGGGTAAACAATGTTATCCCTAACATTCTCCCCTTTTAGGAAATAATAAATATAACTATTTACATCTTTAAATCATATTTATTACAACTCTCTTTAAACTTAATTACTCCTTGAGCTTTTGTAAATTGGTCTGCAATGTTTTCTTCTGTCATGCAGTATTCCAATTTAATTAGCCCATTCTTTACAGATTCTCTAACATTTAAGTATCTTAAATCAGTATGCTTTGATCTAGTTTTTACAGCAATACTAGTAGCTAACTTTATAGCTGCTTGGTTATCCTCGTACACAATAATGGAATCTTTTACAGTTATACCCATGTCTAATAATAACTGTTTGTACAAAATCAAATCAGTGCATAGTAATGACAGACATGAAAATTCCGCTTCCATCGTGGACAAGCTGATATGCTGTTGTCTGATTGACCTCCACCCGATTAGTGTCTTACCAAATAATATAACCATCCCAGATGTTGATTTTCTTGTGTTTATATCAGTTGCAAAACTTGCATCTGCATAGGCACTAAGACTCAAATCACCCTTTGGTTCTATATACAATGCATGGTTCATTGTTCCTTTAAGATATCTTAAAATTCTCTTTAATGATTGCCAATGACATTGATGTGGATCTGAATTAAAACGTGCCAGCTGATTAACACTATAAGCTATATCTGGCCTAGACCAATTGCTTATATATGATAAGCTACCGATCAAAGATTGATATATGGACTTATCAAATTTGGGACTTTGATCATCAGTTTGGCAAACTTCCTGACTCACTGGAGTCTTTGCCGGTTTACAAAGTTCCATTTTAAACGTTTTAATTAATTGGCAAATTTTATCTTCTTGAGATATCTTAAAACCATTTTTTGTTTTGTTAATTGTCAATCCTAGATACTTTTTAATTTCACCTAAATGCTTTAATTTTATCTTTTTGGCTAATAATGATATAATCTCATTAGCTTCATTATTAGTCTTAGTTATCAAAGCAATATCATCTGTAAATAATAACAATAATGACACCGTTCCATTATTTTCTCTTTTAAACACACATGGATCTGCTAAACCAGATTTAAAACCTATATTGTTTAACTCTTTCACAATATATTGGTTCCACTCAAACCCAGATTGTTTCAACCCGTAAAGACTCTTTTTAAGTTTCCAACAATCATTACTATTTACTTTATTGTCTTTTATACCTACTGGTTTTCTTAAATATATAGTGTGCTGCAATGGTGCATGCAGATAAGCAGTTTCTACATCTAAATGGTTAATGACATAGTTTTTCTTAGCTGCCCACACTAATGCTGCTCTTAAAGATGTTGCTTTAAGACTTGGTGCAAAAACTTCATCGTAATCAGATGCAGTTTGATTAAATCCTTGAGCTACTAACCTAGCTTTATGGGTAACAGTCCCATCATTTCCAGTTTTTACTTTAAATATCCATTTGCACCCAATGGATTTTTCACCTGGAGGTAATTTAGCATCTTCATATACTTTCATTACCTTTAATGAATTTAGTTCTTTTTCCATTTCCTTTTGCCAATTCTCCTGATCCTTAGCAGGATACATCCTAAGTTCATCTACATTAGTTGGAACTTTAGTTACTTGGCAAACTATACTTGCTTGATACCTATCAGGTGGTCCTGTTACATGTGTAGTACGTCTAGGTATTACAGGACTTACAGGTGGACTTTCATTTATTAACTCTTCTTGATTATCTAACTCTTCCTGATCAAATGTTTCCTCTTGTGTTCTGGTCCTATTTGCTCTTAGTGGACTTCTTCTTTAATTGGACTCTTCTTATAACTAGTCTGATCTTTCTGCCTTTTGTAGGGTTCAATAATTACTTCATTATTTAAATCTTGCTCTAATCTATTCCATCCTACATGTTCTAAGAATTTTGCACTAGCACTGGTGTAAACTCTAGATGTACCTGGTTCCCAGAATCTATAAGATCTATGATTAGATGTATATCCTACAAAATATAATCTTTTAGCTCTATGCTGTCCTTTGTGTCTAAGTTGTGTAGGGATATGCACCCATGCTGGTGCTCCAAATGTGTGCATGTAACTTAAATCAGGTTTTGTACCATGCCACAGTGTGAATGGTAATTCACCTGTTGTTGAATTAACAACATTATTTAATATATGATTACCACACATTATTGCTTCTCCCCACAAATTGTCAGGTAATCCTGAATCAGACATCATAGTTCGTGCCATTGATTGTAATGTTTGGCCTCTTCTCTCTATAAAGGCATTATGTTGTGGCCTATGTGGTGCAGACTTTTTATGTTGAATACCTAACATTCTTAGTCTGTTCTGGAATTTATTATTTGTAAATTCCGTACCATTATCTGTTATAAGAGTTACTAATTTCTTTTTAGTTTTCCTTTCTGCAAATTTAATCCAATTAAATAGATTTTGATACGTTTCAGTTTTGCTCTTCATTAAATAGCAAAACCCATATCTAGAATAGTGGCCCATTGTACTTAGTATGTAACGAGCTCCTCCTACACTTGGTTTTTTCGGACCTATTAAATCTGCAAATACTACCTCTAAAAGCTCTTTAGTAGTAAATCCATCAACTCTATTAGCCGGTGTGACCCTGGCTTTGCTTTGATTACAGGCATTACATTGCAAATACTTATTACAAGGTTTTAAACTTATTCCCTTAGATAATTCAACAGTTTTCTTAAGCATTTTAAAATTTAAATGCCCTAGTCGTCGGTGTAACAAGTGAATACATTCATCATGAGGTTTCTTATTTTCATAAACCATGTTAGCCACCTTTAAACCATCATCATTTAACACATATAATTCACCTCTTAAAGATGCAGTAATTTTCTTATCTTCTTTTTCAATTATGCAGTTATCTCCTTTAAAAGTAACTACATATCCTAGTTTAACCAAAATTCTAACTGAAGTTAAATTAAACTTAAGTTGTGGTACATATAACATTTTTACATTCTCTTTTATAAAAGAACAATATGCTATACCTTGACCTTTAGCTTTCAGTTTCCAGCCATTGGCTAACGATATCTGCTGTGTACTCTTGGATATTTTAATAAAATTTTTGTTATCATTTGTTATACAGTGGGATGCTCCACTGTCAACCACCCATAAATTATTTTTTACAGCTTCGTTACTATACATGGCTAACTCTAAATTTTTCTTTTTCTTTTGATGACTTTTAGTATTCTGGTCAGTGTTCTGGCGCTTTGCCTTTTTACAAAATCTTGCTAAATGTCCTCTTCCTCCACAATTAAAACACTTTTTAATTGCGTATGCAGTAGGAGATTCATTATCTTCTTTTTGAGGTTGTTCCCTCCTTAATTCATTTCTTTCAAGCCTTCTTCTGGCCTCTTCAATCAATCTGCCAGTTATATCAGTTAAAGTTAAGCTTTCCTTTGGCAAAATTTCAAGTGAAGTTATGTAGTTATCATAACTTTCGTTAAGGGAAGATAGAATTATGTAGACTTGGTGTTGTTCAGAGAAAATAAGCTCTTTCTCGTGCAGTTCTTGAAAAATGCTTTGCATAGTTTTCAAATGACTCAGCATATCACCATTCGTCTGGAGATGCGTACTGAAAAGCTTCCGTGTTAGATTTATGTGAGCACCAACATTATCTCGAACATAAATCCTCTTCAGCTTCTGCCAACACCCAACAGCCGTTTTCTCTCCGTGGATATAAACAAGCTTTTGGTCAATTAAGGTTAAAGCAATTATGCAAATAGCTTGTTGATTTTTATGCATAAATTCTTCTATCTTTAGTTTATCTTCATCATCCTCTGGATCCCATTCTTCTACGTTTGGTGGATTTTCAATTATGTTCCACAAACCTTCTCTTCGTAGAAGCAGACTACATTTCATAGACCATGATACATAGTTTGTTCCATCCAACTTGGATATAAGGGACAAACTTTGTAAATTGACTTGTGCCATGTTTTCTTATATGGATATAAAACTATAATTAATAAAACACAGCTGTCTGTTTACTGTAATGTATAACAACACAAACTCTCACTTTTACATAAATCTGTTTTATCCTAATTAAACTGACTTTGCAGCCTCTGGGCCCATAACCAGTGTTAAGCCTGGGTTCCCCAACCAGGGTTAGGGAGACAAGCTAAACAGAATGTGCAGCGTTAGTCAGATAGGCACACAGATAAATGAGTGAGCTAAGCTTGTATGTTTATTAACATACAGTAAAAATAACAGATACGCTTGTGCTATCAAAAATATAGTTTATTCCATTATGAGTTCATAGCATAGTCAAAATAACAGTCCAATAGTCATGTATTATTTAGTCAGTCCATTCAGGGATATTCAGTTAGCAAAGTCTGTGCAGAATATCCTATGTCAGTTCACTTACAAATCAGTCCTTTGTTTCTCTCCTGTTCGAGCAATGCAGTCTTGATTCCAAGCAGTAATCAGGGATCATCAAAGCCAGAGAGAGAGCAAGCTGTCGTCTTGCTTCTTTTAAAATACTTTCACAACCACTCCCCTAATTACATTCCCATATTTAAAGTTGCAGACACTTTAACTTATAAACTATGATTACATATTTATTATTTTGCCTAAACCAGTTAGGGTAAACAATGTTATCTCTAACATTTGCTTTATACTTTAAACAGCTTGAAGCTTTATAAGAACAAGCAGACACTGCTAGATGTCCTTCCTAATAATCTACATGAATGTACTGACACAATACTGCCATGTAGCAAGTCTTAACTCAGACAGGTTTCTGCATATTAGACTTTCTGAACACAGAATCTGGAAACAAGTGAATGCTCAGGATTATTGTACATTAGAAACATTTAAGTGGCCATTTTTATATATTCTATACATTATTAATATTTATATACTCTATAAAATATTTAGAATTCTGAATAATTCATAAGACTCAGGCATAATGCAAGCTGGTAAATAATACTTCGGCCCTTTTCATACAAAAAATAAAATACTTCAGCCTAAGCTCCTCTATGGTTACTCAGAAAGTATTATTCCCACACTAATTTTACAATATATCTTATCAGCAACAAAGATGATTAGGGGACTGGAGGCTAAATCATATGAAGAACGGTTGCAGGAACTGGGTATGTCTAGTTTAATGAAAAGAAGGACTAGGGGAAACAGGGTAACAGTTTTCCAATGTTTGAGAGGCTGCCACAAAAAAGAAAGGGTCAAGCTATTTTCCAAAGCACCTGAGGGCAGAACAAGAAGCAATGGGTGGAAACTAATCAAGGAGAGAAGCAACTTAGAACTAAGAAGAAATTTCCTGACCATTAGAACAATTAATCAGTGGAACAACTTGCCTTCAGAAGTTGTGAATGCTCCAATACTGGAAATTTTTAAGAAGATGTTGGATAACCATTTGTCTGAAGTGGTGTAGGGTTTCCTGCCTAAGCAGGGGGTTGGACTAGAAGACCTCCAAGGTCCCTCCCAACTCTATTATTCTATTCTATAATGTATCTTATAAAAATATGGACTTACATTAAAGAAATAGAGTTGGCTTAAAGAAATCATTATTTGAACAAATCACTTTCGAAGGGAGTGGGTCTGTGAAGAAGGAAAGACTGCTTACATCCATCTATTCTAATTTTGATATCATTCTGAACTTTGCATCTTACAGCTGGAAACAGTCAAGTAGAAGAGAAAGACAAAAGTATATTATCTTGAGAATACCAACTATAGGTATCCTCAACTTACAACAATTGAGCCCAAAATTTATCTTGGTAAGCAAGATTGTTAAGTGAGTTTAACTCCAATCTTTTTTTTTTTTTTTTGCCACAGTTGTTAAGTGAATCTGGCTTCCTCATTGAATTGGCCTTGTCAGAAGGGGATCAGATGGGACAGTAAGTATATGTCATCACTTACCAAGCATCTGAATTTTGATCAGATGATCACAGGGATGCTACAACAGTTGTAAATGTGAAAAATGGTCATAAGTCAGTTTTTTCAATGACGTCATAACTTGAACAGTCACTAAATAAACTATTGTAAGTTGAGGACTACCTGTACTGCAATGGATGAATTGGGAAGAAATGATATTATTGTTATCATTGGCAATCTTATCATTGGCAATCTTACAATTTCCATGAAAGCCTTGATCAAAATCCCTGGGTAGGAAGATCAAAAAAATAATGAATCATATCCTTCCTCCATGCAGCCTAGATAGTTAATTTTTAATGTTAATCGCTGCAGGATCTAAACTGTTCCAAGTAAAGCTGCCTTTTGCGATTGACTGATGGTGATTATTGTAATGAATTTGGATGAAGAAAAGTAATTATGACTGCATTGGGAGGAAATATTATTGCAATGAATTTGGAGGGAACAGATTATGAATACATTAGGAGGCAAAATACATTTAGCAGTAATATTATTGCAATGAATTGGAAAGAACAAATCATGAATGCATCGGGAAGGAAAAGTTATTTGTTAAATTTCAGATTTAATCTTCAATTCCATTCACAGTCTGGGACTGGTAAAAAATTAACAGTTCAAGTCCTAAACAAGGACCTAAGAGTTATTAAGATAGTGTCTGAGTATATAGACAGTTCTGAGTATGATGGATTTTGCAAGTTCAAAATAAGTTCAAAATTTCCATGTATCTAGGCAACCATTTGGGTATTGCTCTAAGAGCTCCCATTACTATTGGTACAACCATTGATTTCTTCCTCCATAGTCGTTAATGTAACTTCAATTTGCAAATCCCAATATTTTGTTATTTTTTGTTTCTCTTCAATTCATGTATCACCTGGTATTGCAATGTCAATAAATATCTATTATTATTATTATTATTATTATTATTATTATTATTATTATTATTATTATTACTATTATTACTATTATTTTTATTGCAATGAATTGAGAGGTAACATTATGAGTGTTTTACAATAATAATAATAATTACTACTATTATTATTTTTTATTCATTAAACATGAAACTCAGTCAACTGAACATTTAAAAATGTATCACAAATATCATTGACTGGCTCTGATGGTTGATACAGGATGCTACCAGTATCCTAGGTATCAACCAGGTCTCTTCTTAAAATGTACGATGTTCCGTCTTTTGCAGCTTTGCTGGCGCTACAGCAGGAAGCTGCAACTTCTTGACCTATTTATTATTATTGTTTGTTGTTGTTATTATTATTATTATTGTTGTTGCAATGAATTGAGAGGAACAGATTATGAGTGCTTTAGGATGAAAAATATTGTTATTATTATTATTGGTTAATCTTTTGTGAGATTCACAGCCTCTGGGGCTGGTTGATAGCTCAACAGCTCGAATCCTAACCAAGGACCTAGGAACTGTTAAGGTAGCGTTGGAGGATATAAGCTGTTCCAAGTAGCGTGGTTTTTTGTAGAATCCGGGTATTCAAATCTGACAATTTCAGGATTTCCAAATAGCAAGGCAGCTCTTTGGGTATTGCTCCAAGGGCTCCAATTGCAATTGAGATAACACACAATTTCTTATTTTTATCTTTAATTTATTATTATAATTATTATTTCAATGAATTGAGAGAAACAGATTATGAGTGCTTTAGGATGAAAAATATATGATGATGATGCCAATGAATTGAGCGGGAACAGATTATGAATGTTTTAGGACGAAAAAACGTATCTAGTATTCTAGTTATTATGGCAACGAATTGAGAGGAAATGACACTATTATCATTGTCATCATTTTTGCAAGGCAGCGAGATTTTTAAAAGACACTGCAATTGCATGCATGCACCGGCAGCAAATAACCAAGATATCCATCCGTTATTCTTAAGAGGGGAGCTGAGAAAGAGCCGCCCGAGCGCAAAGCCGGGGAAGAAGCAAGGAGGGGAGGCGGGGCGGGGCAGGAAAAAGGCTGCGGCGGGGAGGAGAAACCCAAAGCGCGGCTCAAGCCGCCTCACCCGAGCCTGCTGCTCCAGCTGAGCGTGAAGTCCGGAGCCCTTCAGCCTCTCCACGATCTGGGCGATGGTCAGGGAGAGACCGTCATCCGCACCGGCTAGCATGGCTCTCGCGGACGAAAGAGGGCTCCTTGCTTTCGGCCGTTGCCGCACGGGGGACCGATTTCAGCAACCCTCCCGCCCAGCCCAGTCTAGGCGCAACCTCAGCGAGTTGCCTCGGCGTTGCCGGGCAACGGCGCGGGGCAGGTGCGGTGGGGAGGAGTTCCCTAGGAAACGCCGCCCGGGAAAGCCACGTTCCGCCCGCTTGCAAAGCGACCGAGCTTGGGAATTCCTTTGTAGAGGGAGAGACTGTTAAAATCATTTCACGCAGACTCAGAAACATGTTCTCGTCTCTTTTTTTAAAAGAGTCCATATAAAATCAACCTGGGTCAAATAAAAGGCTTTGTAACTTGGCAGGGCGGGGACACAGGTTCATGCCAGACTTTTTTGGAATATATTCAGAATCCTTGCTTGAGGAGCAGGAGTCCCTAATATGCCATTCTGGATGAATGGATGAATGAATGAATTATTGGCCAAGAATTTGTCTTGGTGCATATGCTCTCATTGTACATAAAAAGAAAAGATACATTTGTCAAGAATCATAAGATACAACATTTAGCATAGTCATAAGGTACAAATAGACAATCAAATCATATTAGGAGACAGTCAATATAAATGGCTGTCCAATCTCTTTTTAAAACAATTATCTTCTTAAATAAAAAAAAAGATTCAATGGAGGTGAAGGGAAACTTTTCTCTACACAAGTTTTGCAAAGAAAGGAAAACAAGAAATTGGGACAAGCAAGCAAATCATTAATCCGAGAAAGAAATTATATTCATTCATCAGTTTCTTCGGTTTTTATGTACTACCTATCTTGCAGAAACTCAGATTGCAATTACTTCATGAATATGATTTGGTGGATTTACCGGTTTGTAAAAAGAAAATGGTGCACATATCCTAACTACTGTATGAATATGTTTGCTTAAAAAACATCAAAACAGGATAAATGAAAAAAAAAGTATACTCAAGAAAGACTAAGCTTGTAAAACAACAGAAAATATGATACAAGCAATTGTTCCTATTAAACTGAAAATATAGTTTAACAAATCAAATAAAGATTGCCAATAGTCATAAATAGCAAACAGTAATCCAAATCAATGCTGAAAGCCTTAGAAAAAATATCAATTCAATAAGTCGAATTTGGCATAAACAACATTATAACCCAAGAATGGTTTCCTAACTAATTCACTTTTTATGGAGGAAATTATTCTTCACATCACGGCATACTTCCACAATTTCATTAGCTGTTCTTCCCAAAAGGAAGAGCAAAGTTCCTTTCAATTCAAACTTCCTGCAGCAGAAAGTATAATATATTGAGCACAAACTCAGTGAACTTTGAAGAAATAACAAGAATATTCTCACAGTTCAAAAATTATTAATACAGTTTGAATATCAACCACATACAATAACCCTCTTCAAAATCCTTCTAAATCTAAGACATAGGCATTACTGAAAAGCAAAGCAATGCAAAATGAAATAAACATCATATTTATGACACTATAGATAAGAATAACTTCTAATAATAGTTTCAGAAATAACTACTTTGACTGTTTCAGAGCTGAAAAATCCTTAGAAAAAACAAACATATTTTAGCTATGTGTGGACAAAGCAGTTGATCATGTTATAGTTTTTGTGTTAGATAAATAGCTATTGCTACTTTGCTTTACCTTCAACATAAAACTCAAGTAACTGGAAAAAAATGCATTAGTCAGACACTTAAAATTGAGTATTTTAAAGGTTAATCTGTTTTCCGTAAAGAAGAAAATGAATTCTGTGCATATTATCTCTGAACTCCAGACTGCTGTGTTCTAAGGTAGAATTTCATGATTAAATACAGGAATGGTACATGCAACTTGTTACCATAACCTTTCCTTGAAAGAAATGGCATTACATTTACTACATAAAACTAAATAATACTATATATTTCTTATTGTTGTAATATCCTCTAAGACTCCTATTGTTGATGAAATAGACTAAAATGCTTTTGCCTTTAGTATTTTAGTATTCCTCAAATCTTTTCTCAGGTAGTCTTTAACATGCAACAGTTCATTTAGTGACTGTGCAAAGTTACAACTGGACTGAAAAAAAGTGACATGAACGTTTTTGTGATCAAAATTCAGATGCTTGGCAAACTACTTTTATTTATGATACATTATATTTATGAATTAATGTCCCAGGTCATGTGATCACATTTTGCAGCCCTCAATGCAGAAGCCAGATTCACCAAACAAACATGTTACTAAATTAACAACTATGATTAGGAAAGGTTGTAAAATGAGCCAAAAATCATTTAACACCTATCTCACTTAGCAACATAAATTTTGAGCTCAATTGTGGTCATAACTTGAGGACGATCTCTATTTTCACTCCATGTAGAAGAACAAGCTGCATTTAAAAAAAAAGAATTCTCAATACAGCAGAGAGAACAAAACCTGGAATTCTACATTAATCACTTGGGCTGGCAATGTGAAAGAATTCTTAGGAGAATATGGTATATTTCTTCACATTGAATGAATACCAAGAGTATTTCCTTGTTTTCAACAGTTATATGTCAAAGGCTACATCATTCAGATCTCCAAAAGCTTTCTTCTTAAATCAGGGCAGGAAACAGATCAAAACTGTTGGCAATGTGCCATTTATTTTAAAACAAGCTACCTGTGCTTCGCTATGAAATTATGTGCTTAGTTTTGGGGGAGGAAAATAAGGGGTGGGGGGAAATCTGCCTCTGCCTATAAGCATCCATCTGTATTCTTCTGGCTAGCATCCTGTCAGTGTGTGAGAAAGTTGAGGGCTGTTTGGAAACTGAATGAGTATTTGTTGTGTGAGCAAGAAGGAGACAGCAAGGAGCCTGGGTGTGGCTTAGCTCAACTGTTCTGTACTAAAGCTGCTTGCTGCTGTGAAACTGAAACTGAAACTCCTCTCCTCTGCTTGTGTTTTGCACTTGGAACAGATTTCTTTTTAGGTGGGGAGGGGGAGTAGAACAGCATCAGAATGTGATAATAATAATAATATAGGAAATACTCTAAATGCTCTGATGCTCATTTCGAAAAATCCTTTCTTAGTGAACACCTAGAAACCAAGAGGAACAAATGTGCCAAATTTCAAGTTTGTAGGCTTTACAGTTCTGGAGATATGATGAGGCGTGAGCGGTCTTTCGCATTTATATATATAGATGATTTCAGGAGTGGGATTCAAATTTTTAACAACCGGTTCTGTGGGCGTGGCTTAGTTGGTGGGTGTAGCTTGGTGATCATGTGACTGGGTGGACGTGGCCAACTCAACATTACTCACATTCAGGCACGCATCTCCTCACCTGGCCTCCCATGACTGTGGGGATGCTGCAACAGTCGTAAGTGTGAAAAATGGTCATAAGTCACTTTTTCCAGTGCCATTGTAATTTTAAATGGTCACTCCACACAAACGAAGTACCAGCAAAGGAAGAAAAAAAACAACTCCAAAGAAGTTCCAGAGATAGGAAGTCTAGTCCTGCCAAGAATGTAATAAGGGTTAGTGGAGAGGCAGTTTCTGTAAGCAACACCAGAATGTTTCCTTCCTTACAGGATTAGGCCAGTAATTTCTTCTAACAACCGGTTCTCTGAACTGCTTAGAATGTTAACAACCGGTTCTAGCGAATTGGTGCAAACTGGTAGAATCCCACCCCTGGACGATTGCCTTTTTCTCTTGAACAATTCAATATTATGAAGCCGTTTTCAAATCCTGCACTCTATCCAGAAAACCTCCAGAGATCTGCTTTAGTTTTTGTGTGTCAGAACAAATCATAGTCATTATTATTATTATTTTGGCTGGAAAAGATCAGACAAGCCTCTAGGACAGGGTTATCAAACTTGTGGACTGTGGGCCGGATGCGTCACGTGCTGGCCATGCCCACACCCAGTTAAGCAAAGGGGAAAAAAGTTGTGATACATCACGTGACGATGCCGTGATGACATGAGTTTGAGAACCCTGCTCGAGGAGATTCAACAGCGGCTTGATTTTATATATATATAAAATCTAAAGAAGCCTGATGATGGCAGATGAGATTCTGCCGAAACGTTGCTACAATTTTAAAAGCACAGCTATAATGACGTGGAAAAATACCCGAACAAAGCTGAAAACCATATATATATATATACATATAATTTATTCTATTGTTTTTTATTTGTATCATTCAAATGTGGTTTATTCACAGAATTTTATATGAGTTTTCAACAAAGGAAATTGAACTACTTTCCTTCCAACTGTTTTTCCAGTATCAAGCTTTTACACCGAAGCAAGTTTGATTTAAAAACGATTTTTAAGAAATGACTTAACAGTCATTAAATCTGCTGTGGATTTTTTTTCATAATTTCCATTAGAGTGAAATAGATTGATGTGATCCACAATTGTCCTTTGGTGTTCACTTCATACATTTTCTGAAGATGCATTTCCTTTTAATGTCCTAAACTGCCTCAAGTTGTAACATTATGAAATCAAAGTATTCCCATCTTGACATCTTTATATAATTTACCCTCATGTCCTTTTCTTTGCTTTTCTAAAGAAATTAATTGTGATTTTGTTTTAAGAATAGCTATATTATATTTCACAATGCCCTCTAAAGTTATAAAATCAATTAAAGACTTTCCCTTCACTTTTTAAAATGATTTCCCAGCCTTATCACCCTGACTCATTTTTTGATGATGTCATCTGATGTTGAATCTCAGCTACCATCGCATCAAAAAGAGGCAATAAAAAATATCCATTCTTGCCATGATATTTCTGAGTTAAACATTAGTCCTGTTGTCCTTTCTAACAACTATTATAATTTTTTAAATGTATATGCTACCAAATTCTTAGTATCTAAGTGGTTTTTTAAAAAATACGTTTTCCTGAATAGTGTCCATTGTTTTATGCATTTTGCCATAAAACAATGATATTTCTATTGTTTCATCTAAGTCAACACTTTTATTGTGACCAGCTTAAGACCGAACACAGTGTGGTTATGAAACTTTTGAATACTTCCTACATGTCTGCCACAGCCATTCATAACTAAGGGTATACATAAAATTTGGTCTAAAGAGTCAAGATTATCAGATGGATAATCTTCAGTTGCACTATTATAGCTTCTAGTTTGATTAAATTCTAGAGTCTTCCCTATTCCTAATCTAACACATTCAAAATATGTTAGACTGCAGCAAGTACAAATGGGGGAAAGAGAAAACAGAGACAAAATATATGTGTTCATGTTCATAAGCTGAGTTTTAATTCCAAGGCCATTTGTCATTTCCACGTTTATTCAAACAGGATGTTGAAATGCAGTCATTCTTAAAAAAAATGTACTGAATATCTAAATTGTCAGGGTTCCGGCAGTTACCCCAATTAAATCATGAGTCTCGAGCCAAACTTCCCTCTTCATTAGAAAAATTCCTTCCCTTCTTCACAGTGGTGAGATTCAAAAAAATTTATTACCAGTTCTGTGGGCGTGGCAGGAGAAGGTTACTGCAAAATCGCCATTCCCTCCCCACCCCACTAACCTGCTTTCCAGCTCTGTTCCCCTGTGTAGGGCAACAAAAGAAGACCCAGCCGATCAGCTGGGACTCAGGAGGTGGAGAATAGATGGGGGCGGAGCCAATCAGAGGTGAGATTTGGCAGTTCTCCAAACTACTCAAAATTTCCGCTAGGAGATATGAGTCAGAACCAGTGGTGGGATTCAAATTTTTTTACTACCTGTCGTGTCCGTCGGAAATGATGCCAGGAGTCGGTGACTTGTGCATTAACTCTTTATTGGGTACAGGAACCGAACTGGGTCTAAAGGCAAACTTCGCGGCTTTTTATTTCCAAGCCGCAGCAGCCGCGGCCAATGACACCACTTTGAATCTCCCGCGATCCAAATGGAGCAATCGCGGGAGATTCTCAGCGAGCCAATCGGTGCGGCTTGCCTAGCCAATCAGAGTGCCCCGCGCTTTGGCCAATCAAAGTGCGGGGATCTCAAGAATGCAAATGAGGGGACAGTACACCCCTCCCCTCTTGCTTCAGTCCTTACGTTGCGTAGTCCCGTAGGTAGACGGGGCTCCGTTTCTGCCTACTGGACCTGCGCAGGTCAGTCATAGGTTGGATCCCGGCCGGTTCGGTCGGGGTCTCCGTTTCTCTGGACTCCGTCGTGGGAACCGCCTGGTCTGTCTGGCCGGGCCGCTCTTCGCAGCTCCCTCCTGGGCTTCCCGGGTTGGTTGAACCGCGGGTTTCGCCGCTCCCACTCGGTCTTCCCGGGTTGGTTGAGCTGGCCTGGCTGTCTCTTCCTGGCGAGGTTTCGTGCTGGCTGCTTTCAGGTGAGTATGGCTGGTTTATTCCTTCTCGGTTTTGGTTCCCTGGGTATTCCCTTCCCTCTTGGTTTGTGTTGTGTTTGCTTAGTTGCACGTTGGTGGTCTCTTGGGTGGTCGTCCTCGATCTTAACTGGTCGATGTGGCGCTTCCACGCTCGTCCGTCGGTTGTTTGTAGCCGGTACGAGTGTGGGCCTGTTAGCTGTGTTATGACAGCCAGTACCCATAAAGGGTCTCCCGTTAGGTTTTTCGCGTAGATGGCGTCGCCTGGTGCGAAAGTTCGGTGTTTGCTGGTTGAGTCTGGGGGCTTCTCTGGGTTGTATGTGGAGTGTAATCTGTCAAGTGGGGACCTTATTTTCCTCCCCATTAGCAGTTCGGCTGGGCTTTTATTCGTTGTGGTATTTGGGGTTATATGTTGGATAAAAAGTAATTTATTTATTTTGTCCTGGATCTCCCCGTGGTCTATTTTCTGGATGGTTTTCTTTGTGAATTGAACCATCCGTTCCGCCCTACCATTCGCCGCCGAATGCGCCGGGGCTGTCAGCACGTGTCGTATGCCCCTCTCCACTAGGAATTTTTTGAATTCTAGCGAGGTGAATTGGGGCCCGTTGTCGCAAACAAGGACGTCTGGGAGGCCGTGTGTTGCGAACAGTTTGCAGAGTTCTTTGGTCATGGCCTCCGTGGTGGTTGTTCTCATGTTGCTTACCTCCAGCCAGTTGGAGTAAGCATCTATGGTTATTAAGAAAGTGTGTCCTTTTGTGGGCCCGGAGAAATCTATGTAGATCCTAGACCATGGTCCCCTGGGGGTTTCCCACTCTAGGATGGGTGCTGCGGGTGGGCTTGGCCTAGTTTCCTGGCATCGTTGACACCTTGCTACCCAGGCCTCGATCTGTTTGTCCATCCCTGGCCACCAAGCGTAACTTCTGGCCAGGGCTTTTGTCCTAACGATGCCCGGGTGCCCCTCGTGTAACAGTTCCAAAACCTTCCCTTGTAGTTTTTCGGGGATGACCACCCTATCCCCCCATAGTATGCACCCTTTTAATAACGAGAGTTCTGTTTGCCAGTTCCGGAATGTCCTGACGGACTTGTCGTTGTCCCTTTCCGGCCACCCTTTTTCTACCCAATGCAACACCCGTGCCAGACGTTTGTCTTTATTAGTTTCTCGGGCAATGTCTGATGCGGTTATGGGTAGGTTGGGTAGAGTCTCTATACTGAGGGTGGTCGTCATGGGTGCTGGGTCAGTGTCAGGTTCCGATAACGGTGAGCGGCTTAAGGCGTCCGCATGGGAGATAGTCTTACCCGGTCTGTGTGTGAGTCCGTAGTTGTAGGCGGCCAGGAACTCGGACCACCTTGTCATTCGGGGAGACAGAATGTTCGGGGTGGCCCTGTTCCCTGCAAGGATTCCCAGCAGCGGTTTGTGGTCGGTGATGATGGTAAATGTCCGGCCGTAGAGATACTCGTGAAACCTTTTTACTGCGGCGACGATAGCCAGAGCCTCTTTGTCCAGCTGGCTGTAGTTCCGCTCCGGTTTGGTGAGGGTCCTTGAAAAGAACGCGATGGGTGCTTCTTTTCCGTCGGGGAGAGTGTGGCTGAGGACAGCGCCGACGCCGAAGGGTGATGCGTCGCATGTGACGGCTAGTGGTAGGGTCTTGTTGTACTGGATGAGGACGGCATCCGAAGTGAGTAGGTCCTTTGTTTTCTTGAAGGCGGCTTCCTCACATTTCCCCCAAGTCCAGGTCGCCGCCTTGTCCAAGAGCGTATGCAAAGGCTCCACCGCTGTCGCCTTTTGGGGCAGGAAGACATTATAAAAGTTTAGTAGCCCCAGAAATGCCTGCAGTTCTGTCTTTGACTTGGGTGTGGGGGCTTCTTTAATGGCTTTGATCTTTTTGCTGGTGGGGTGAATACCGTGTAGGTCTAGGAGTTATCCTAGGAATTCAACCCGCTCCGTGTATAATTGGCATTTTTCCCTCTTTACTTTGAGCCCGGTCTCTTTGAACTTGGTTAGGACCTCCCTTAGGCGACTCTCTAGTTCGGTCTGGTTGGTTGCCGACACTAAGACATCGTCGAAGTAGGGTACCACCCCCTTGATGCCTTGTAACAGTCTTTCCATTAGGCTTTGGAATATTCCAAAGCTGACTCCGAATTGGAGTCGGTTGCATTTAAAGGCTCCCTGGTGGGTGACTATGGTTTGCGCTTGTGCCGTTTCCTCGTCAACCGGCAATTGTTGGTATGCCTGGGCGAGGTTGAGTTTAGCGAAAACCTTGCCCCCTCCCAGTGAATGCAGTAGGTGTTGCACTACTGGGACGGGGTAAGCGCTTTGCTGCAAGGCGCCATTTAGGGTGGCCTTATAGTCCCCACAGATTCTCACCGACCCATCAGGCTTAATCGGGGTGACTATGGGGGTCTCCCACCGGGCGTGATCTTTGGGTTGTAGGACCCCTTGCTTGATGAGCTTGTCAATTTACTCGTCAATCTTCGGTTTAAGCGCTAATGGTACCCGCCTTGGTTTTAGGCATTTTGGGGGGACGTTTGGGTCGAGGCTGAATGATATAGGGGGCCCTCAGTACTTGCCTAGGTTTCCGTCGAACACCTCTTGGAATTCCCGGGCTAGTTGTTGCTCCCAGTTGTCATCAGCGATGTGGTCGACGCCCGTGACTGCGATGCTGAGCAGTGCGAACCATTGGAGTCCCAGTAGGCTTGGGCGGTCACGATCGACGATGGTCAAGGGAAGTCTTTCGGTGTGCCCTTTGTAGGTTACCTTGAACTGTCCAGTTCCGACTACAGGGATGCGGTTTCCCTGGTAGTCTTTCACGATTAGTCTCTGGTTGTCTAGGCCTTTTCTCTGGATGGTAGGCACCAAGCGTTTTATTTCTTGCCATGCTACCATGGAGAGGTAGGACCCAGAGTCCACCTCCATTTTACATGGCTCGCCTTCAATGCCTAACTCCAGGTAGACCTTCCGGGCGTCGTTGGTTGTGGCGTGGCCGATGGTGACCGTCTGATGGGTCTCCTCTCTTCGCCGGGTCTCGCCGCCTCATAGGGATCATCCGTTCCTGTCCCATCGGTTGTCAGCGGGGCGATCTCTGGTCCGGGGTGGTGTGCTCTCTCTTCTCCGTTCACTCTGGTCCCATCGTGTAGGGCTGCGGTTCTTTTTGAGATGGCAGACGCGGGCGATGTGTCCCTTCTTGTCGCAATGCCAGCAGATTGAATCGAAGAACCGTCATTCGGACCTGGGGTGGTCGCCTCCGCAACCGGCACAGGTGGTCCTCGACTTACGACCCCACCGGTTCCGTGGGTCGCGGCCTGCCTGCAGACAGTGGATTTCCTCCTCCTCGTAGGAAGTGCCCGATGCTGAGTGGACGTCGCCCTGGTGGGTGGTCACCTCGGGTTGGGCCTCGGTCGACCTTGCAGGGTGATTGTTCCCGCTGCGGTCCCCGGCGTTTGGTCTGCGCATGCGGTCGGCGGATTTTCGGATAGCTTCGGCTGCTGTGGCTTCGGCGAGGGTATCAGCGAGGGCGATGTTGCCCTTGGCCATCAGCCGACTCTGGAGGATGGGGTCCCAAAGGCCGAGCACGATTCGGTCTCGCAGGGCTTCGTCCATGTTGTCGAATTCGCACAGCCCCCCTAGGCACTGTAGTTCTGCGACGAAGTCGCTGAAACTCTCACCTGACCGTTGGTCCCGACGGTAGAACTCGTGTCGTCGGATGAGGATGGGCACGGCTGGAGCGTAGTGTCGCCGGAGTATTGGCTCGAGGTTGTCCCAGTCCATCGTGCTCACGTCGGCGGGTTTGGCAAGCGCTTTGGCCATCTTAAACACTGCGGGCCCGCAGTGGGTCAGGAATACGGCTTGCTTCTTCGGACCGGTGGCGTCCTTCAGGTCGCTGCATTCGAGGAACATGCGGAATCTGTCTGAGTACGATTCCCAGTCCTCGTTGGCGGTGTCGTGTCTGTCGGAAATGATGCCAGGAGTCGGTGACTTGTGCATTAGCTCTTTATTGGGTACAGGAACCAAACTGGGTCTAAAGGCAAACTTCGCGGCTTTTTATTTCCAAGCTGCGGCGGCCGCGGCCAATGGCACCGCTTTGAATCTGCCGCAATCCGAATGGACCAATCGCGGGAGATTCTCAGCGAGCCAATCGGTGCGGCTCGCCTAGCCAATCAGAGTGCCCCGCGCTTTGGCCAATCAAAGCGCGGGGATCTCAAGAATGCAAATGAGGGGACAGAACACTACCGGTTCTGTGGGTATAGCTTGGTGGGCGTGGCAGGGGAAGGATACTGTAAAACCTCCAGTCAGAGGTGGTATTTGCTGGTTCTCCAAACTACTCAAAATTTTCACTACTGGTTCTCCAGAACTAGTCAGAACCTGCTGAATACCACCTCTCCTTCCTTCCTTCCTTCCTTCCTTGACAAGAGAGATACAACCTAGAAGTAAGGAGAAATTTTCTGACAATAACACCAGTTAATCAATGGAATAACTTGCTTCTTGTGGATGTTCCATCACTGGAGGTTTTCAAAAATAAGGCTCCTGCCTTGAGCAGAAGGTTGGACTAGAAAACCTTCAAGATCCCTTCCAACCCTATGATTTTATGATTATTACAAACTGCAGCCTTAGACTGAAATTCATTGTAAGAACCATGACATCTGATCTTCTTCCTTTACAAAGTCTCCTTTAAAATAACCAACTGCTACCTATCAAGCTGGTGAGATTTACTTCTTAAGTCTATACATGCAATCTTCTGGGCTCAGAAGAGATAATATACTGTACATTGTGGCAAATTCTCTCTCCTTACCAGCTGTTCTTTTGCACAGCAGCATATTTCATTACATGAACGAGTTTAGAGCCAAATTGCACTGTCAGACTAAACTGAGTACCTGACTTGAACGATTCATAAGGCTGCAGTTCTTCAGTTCACTTATTCTGAATAACACCGTGCCGGGGTTGAAGTGAATTATGCCGAATGCTGATCAAAGCAGAAAGAAATTATTTGCAACCTGACTTTCTGTGTCACCTGGTTTCCCATCCCATATTAAGGAGAGGAATACTTTGATTGTTGGTTGATCATGGATTGCATCAGCTGCATGGACAGTTGAGATAGGATCAGGGCTGGGCTGCGGGGGGTTCACAGGGGTTCAGGGGAGCCCCTACTTAAGATTCTGTGCAGTTTGGAAAAACCCCAAATCCCATTCCTGGCTGGCCCCGGTCACCCCACCCTGCCCTCCCAGAAGTCCCCACACGGCCCATTTTGGATGCAGGTAAGTACAGGGGCACACGGAGGCCCGGGAGTGCGAAAAACGGGCCACCCAGAAGTTTGGGAAGGCTGAAAATGGGCCTGTTTCAGGCTTCCAGAGAGCCTCTGAAGCCCGGGGAGGCCATTTTCACCCTCCCAGAGGCTCAAGGAAAGCCTCTGGAGCCGGGAAGGGAAAAATCCCCCCCCCCATTGTGGTGCAGGAGGCTGACTAGGCCACACCCACCATGGCCACGCCCACCCAGCAACCAGGCAGAGAACCCATTGCTAAAATTTTTGAAGCCCACCCCTGAGTAGGATGTGATGTCACGGGGGTGGGGTAATTGTAAGTGGTTAGGTGGTTTTCTTTTAGGGATTGATTTTATGCCACTTTTAAAAAATTATTATTATTATTATTATTATTATTATTATTATTATTATTATTATTATTATTATTATTATTATTATTTTCATGCCAAGCCATGCCTCTATGATTTGATGGTTTGTCATAAAATGTATAGGATGCATTTTCCCAAAATGGGGTTGCAAGATCCCCAATTCAGTTGCTTTATCATATGATTCTGGTTAGGGTTTGGGGATGGGAACATTAGACCTGAATTATACATTTATTTTCTTGCTTGCTACTTTGCACATAGAAAACAATGGATGTTTGTTATATTGCTTATTTTTTCCCCTTGTGTGGGAAGCAAAGGAGGGAATAGTGCTGGTAGCATCAAATCAACCATTTTAAAATTATTTTTCTTCCATTGTTATTATTTTTATAAATAACTCAACCTGGAAACATACCTAATACTCCTTCCTCCTGTCATGCCCTTGTTGGAGTCTGATTCTGAGGGGGAGATGGAGCAGCTGACAGGGAGTGGGAGTGTGGCTCTGGTGGCTGTGGAAGAAACGGGGGAAGGGCACAGTCCGGCTGGGCATTCAGAGGAAGACCCAGGGCCAACCCCTCTTCAGGGAGGAACGGAGAAGGGAGCAACGTGGCTTACGGGACAGAAAAAGGCCCTGATCCTTTTCATTAGTTGCAGCTGAGAGAACAAGATATAAGTGGGGCGTTTGCATACAGCTTCTTATCTGTGTCATGCTTATCTGGGTTTTGGCATCCTCCCAACTGTGGGTGCTGCAATTTATCATCCGGGCTGTGTTAATTACTTCATTGTGATTTGTGTTGGGTTTTTTTAAATTTTATCTTTACTTTGGGTTCAGACTGCATTTACTCCCTTCGTAGACTGTTTTTGGAAGAGTTTAATATCCAGCCAAAGATAATTGGACATTGGGGCCCAAGTTGGAGGCATTAAAGGGAATTTATTCTACTTTGGTGACTTTGTTATTTTTGTGTTACGCCCTGGGTCATCACACCACCTCCTATTTTCCCTGCAACGACAACCCTGTGAGATGGATTGGGCTGAGAGAGTGTGACTGGCTTAAAGTTACCCAATTGGCATTCATGTCTAAGGCGGGACTAGGACTCAAGAGTCTTCTAGTAATTGGCCCAAAGTCATCAAACTGGCTTTCGTGTCGAAGTTAGGACTAGAACTCATAATCTCTTGGTTTCTAGCCTGATGCCTTCACCACTAGCTTTATTTAATAAAGCTAGCTTTATTATTTTTATTGACCAAAGAATCCATGCTATTTTGGTGCAAGGTGGATAAGTATAAGTGGGTTTAAGAAACATCTGATGCTTCTTTCTTTGATTAGAGGAGCTGAAATGTTCTTCAAATACACCTGGAGGGACAAAGAACTATTAGTGATAAACACAAGATTTTGTCAGGTTTGGGGAATTGTACCTCCCAGCTCCCTTCTTTCTTCTCTGCAGATGATGATAGTCCAACACCATTTTTAAAGAAATCATTTTCTGTCTTCCCTCCTCCCAGCTTCATGTGACTGAGTGGTGGGTGGTATTCCTGCCACAGTCCAAAGATCAGAAGTAAACGAAAGATTCTTGCAGAGCAGTAGCCAAAAGCAGGAACAGCTTCAGAGGAGTTTAAATTTGATCATCATTTTTATTTTTGGGCAGGGGGATTTTACTTACAGAGGGCAGGAAAACCTTCTCACTGTCAGAAAGTTTCTCCTTGTTTCCTTTGAACTGGAAATAAGGAGAAACTTTCTGACAGTGGAACAATCAACCCATGGAACAGCTTGCCCTTGGAAGTTGTGGGAATGTCATCACTTGAGACTTTCAAAGAGAGATTGGACTGCCATTTGTCAGAAATGGTGTAGGGTCTCCCACTTGGACAGGGGGGGTTGGACTAGATGACCTACAAGGTCGCTTCCAACTCTGATTATCTGTTAATCTGTTAAGGCCCTCATTCAGACTTGGGCAACACACTGGCTTTGTCTGATAAAACAACACGTTTATTTTCCTTAGGCATTTTACAACATGTCATTAATATATGCATGGTTACATCGTATCAAGTTTTATTCCATGGTTTTAATTGGCAATCTAAGCTAATTAAGGAATGCTTACATTTCAAGGGAGATCTATAAAACCACACACAATGTCACAAAAGGAATCTGTTTAGAATAGCAGGCATTAAAGTCTTGGGAACCAGTTCCTTAACTTTTCTCACAATCAACTATGTCTGGTTACCCAACTGGTCAGGGATCAAAGACAGGGCTATTGTTATTTTCATTGGTTTTATCCACAAAATAAACACATCCAACAACTTAATAACAACTTAATAACAACAAAAGTAATAAAAAGAAACCCAAAATATAGATAACCAACAACAGTTTTCAAAGGAAACCATAGGAACGCAAATTATCTCACGCTAGCTGAGATAGTCCAAATGTAACACAGCAAAATTCATTTTGCGTAGATCCATATATGAAAATATATATGACATATTTTTTAAAAAAATACTTTGCCAAAGTGACATTGAATCCTTGCATTTTATCAGTGTGGGTAAGATAGGATTTTGCTAAGTAAGGCCCATTTATTCATATACTGTACCTGGATGGCTTCAGGCCTTCTATTAATTTCTCCAGTTTAGACATTGAACAATGTTACACAAATAAAGTATCCCATAATTTTACGGCTCCATTGACTTGAAGCCAGTATTTATGTTTTGAGCATTTATCTTTTTTATGTAATGTTTTGTTTATGACCATTATAAACCACTTCAGTCCCACCTGTCTGTAAGCATTAATACAAATGCAACAGCCTCAAGCCAGTACAGCACCAATGAAGTAATAGTTTTAAACCTTCTCCTCCATGCTGCATCGAGAGGCCAGGATGGGTTGACTCCTTCCTATGATGTCATTTAGCTGGGTCTGTCCTAAGATATAAAAGCCAGCCCCCGGGAGAGACCCCAGCTTTTGACTCAGCTCCTTTCAGTCAGTAGCTGTGTCTCTGAAAGTGTTCTGTTAGATAGTACTCACCAGCGATCTTCAGTGACATTTTTTCCTCGCTTCAAGCAGCTCCTAGGGATCAGGACAGCTGCTCTTCCAGGAGAATAGGGCTCTCTCTCCTGCAACATTGGTGTTCTGTATTAACATACTCCAAATACTGACTTCTGATTGGTCCATGCAAACGGCATTGTGATTGGTCCACTGAATGGCAGTGATTGGTCCGCTAAGAATCAACCGCGATTGGCCGAGCTGATCGCGGGAGATTCAAAGACCTGTCATTGGCTGGCGAGCCGCGAGCAATCCCTATATGAAAGGCTGCTGTGGCTCCAAGATTTTGTACAGATCTATACATGAAATAAAGAGCTTGAAGTACACTGGTCCCGCGTCTCTTTCGTACCCGAACTAACAGTTGGTAGCAGCATTGCCAGAGCACTGTTCAGACAAGTTGAGCAGCGTCTATAGACCTTCCCCATGCCCGCGGTTTGAGCGGTCGTAAAAAGCGATCGGCAAACCGATAACAGCGTCAGCCAGCTGATCGTGCGGCTGGAGGCTGCCCTTTCCTTTGCTGACTTTGCTCGGGGCTCTTTATAGCGTAAGGAGCAATTCTTCTATCTTGGAGCCTGTTTCCCCTAGCCAGTGGCCATCTTGGATTGAAGCCTTCCACCATGAGGTGAGCGGCCATTTTGTAAGCCCGGGGGCCAGTTTATACCCTAAGGGGTTTAATACAAAAAATTTCCAAAGTTTCTTTCCAACGCAAGAGCCTTTATTCTACAAATGGAGCAAGATAAGGCTCAGGCAAAGCTTCCCTCCCCCCCCATTGGAACAGCCTTTTAAGCCCAATAAGAGAAAAAGACATAGGCAACGCACCCAATCAGTCCAGAGGGAGGTGGCTGCTAAAATCAGAGCAAATCTAGCCCCTAAGAAGGCAACTCAGGCTGAGTTGAGGGCAGAAAAGCGCAAACATGCAGCTCTAGAGAGGCAGTTCAACAGAACTATTCAACAGAAGGGAGTGCAACTAAAGCAGGTTTCAGGTGATACCCGTGGGCCCCAGCCAAGCCCTCCCAGGGGAGGAGAAATTATCTTGAGCCTTCCATCCTCCATCCTGGTCTCCTGAGGCCTTTGCAGGACAATATTATCTTCAGGATCTAAGCATATCTGGGCCTTATTTCCAACAGGGTCCTGGGCCCTATATTCCTCCCCCTCCCTCCAGGCCTCGAACCTCTTCTCAATCTAAGCCTGAAGCCACCTTCACTCCCACAGCAGCGGCCTTCTGCCTCTACCTTTGAACATAGACCAGGGAATATCCAAGATGTTGTCTCATTGGCCATTAGGCAGGGATTGGCTGAAGGCTTCAAGCAAATTCTTCAACCTCTGGAAAGGTTCAGACCCTTCGCCCTTCTCAATCTATAAGTTCCTTGCCTCATCACCCTGATTTATACAGGCCCCAGGACCTCAGGGTCCACTCTGTTCTACCAGAATGGGGGGAGGTTGATGAGGAGGGAAGGGCTTCACCATCTGAACACAGTTACTCCTCTCGTTCAGAATGTGAAGAGGGCGAGACCTTTGACCAAAATCTTTCAGTGGAAGAAGACTCACACCCAGAACAGACATCCTCTGCATTGGTCTTCAATCCTTCTTGTGGTGTCCGACTGCAACACAACACTTCTCTCTTCAGGCCATTCCTTAGCAAGGCCTTGGTCACTGCCAAGCTGTCAACGGAGGAAGTGGCTCCTGAGCCATGAGGAAATCCCTCTAGCTAAGGGGATTCACTCTTCTCTAAGCCTGTAGTGCATGCAGAGGTTTTGCCTTCTCCCACTTTGTTCCTGGACATGGTCAAGGAACAGTGCGCTTCCCCTTCAGCAAGTCCTCGCCCATCTTCTCTGCATAAGCGTTTTTACAATGTCAGCGCAGCTCTGGACAATGCCCTGGCAGTGCCTTCTGTTGACATTCCGGTTCTGGCCTTGTTCTCATCTTCTGGCACTCCCACAGAGCCAGAAGATATCTGGAAACCGGATGATAAACGTTCCGAACAGACCCTCAAGCACAATCACCAGGCCGCTGCATGGGCTGTTTGGGCTTCAACAGCAGCATCCTTTTTCATGAGGGCATCCATACGGTGGCTGCGCCAACTCCAGAATAGATTGCCTGCTTCTGACCTTCGGTCTCACCAAGACCTTAATAGGATTATCGCAGCGGCGGAATTCACTGCAGATGCCACTCTCAATTCTGCCAAAATTTGCATCCAAGGCCATGGCATCTTCTGTAGCAGCAAGAAGACTGTTATGGCTCCAAAATTGGCAGGCGGAGTTACGCTGAAAATGGAAGCTGGCTTCAGTTCCTTTTGCAGGCGATAAGCTTTTTGGGGATGCTCTGGAACCTTATTGAAACCAGAGATAAACGTAAAATTCTCTCTTTCTCTGGGAAGAAAGCTGACTATCGCCCTGCTCCTTATCTCCCTCCTGCCTTTTGAGCGGAGACCTCATCTCACTTCCCCCGCTCTCACAGGCCATACTCCCAACGCCAAGACCAATGTGCGGAAGCATCTGGCAGGCAACAACCTTCTTCTGGTAAACAGCCCTTTTGGGGGAGAGGAGGTTGTTCCTTCCGTCGCTCTAAGTACTCCCGCGTTCTCCCCACCCATCAGAGGTCACCTAGCCTTCTTTGCCTCCAAATAGGAGGAGTCAACGATGGACTTCTGGGTGCTCAGCACTATTAGGTCAGGGTTACAATTGGACTTCCTAACGTCACCCCCAGAAAATTTTTTGATCTGTCCTGTCTCTCGGGACATGTCAAGGCAAGCCCTCAAGAATCAGGGTGTTCAGGGTAACTTCTACCAATGCCCATTTTCTATCAGTTTCTTATTTAGGAACATTCAGGAAAAAAAAAAACAACTTCATCAAAGAAGCAAGATGGAAAATGCAAATGAGGATTTTCGGATTATTTCACCCAAAACTGAAATAGAAAGCATATCATATGCCATTTGCTTACTTTAACATTATGTTTAAAAATCCATTTCAATTTGTCTACAGAATTTATAGATTAAGCCAGAAAGCTTTTTGTTTAGAAAACTACTGTATTTTTTTTAAAGCTATCTTGGCATGTTGTTCCCATAGATGTCTGACAGAAACCATAATGATGGCTAAATGATCCTGCTTGGATCATGCGTCTGTTTTTGCACTGATGTCATGATGCACACAGAATCTCTTCTTTCTCCCTTGCTTCCTCTGACTCTATGGACATGCATGATTGCAGCACTAAGCCGTAGTGGCACAGTGATTAGAATGCAGTACTGAAGACTTCCAGTTTGCAAGGTTTCGGCAGAGGCAGGGATTCGCGATACTGCGCGATCCCTGATGCGTTCGCTGCCAAGGTTCCCCCGATCCGTTCGGATTTGGGGGATATAGCTGCCCCATAGAGGCAGCTGAAGACAGGGGGGATCCAGTTAGGGGTTTGGGGATGTCGCAGACCCCCTCCCCACCTGGCAAAACCCCCTTTTCCCAAGGCGGAGGAGCGGCGGTCAGTAATGGTCGCCACAAAGAAACCTGCAGCCAGACAAGATCATGCAGGAGGAAGAGGGAAGAGCTGTTTTTGACCGGGACAAAGAAAGAGAGAGTGCCCTGGAATCTTGAAGGCTGCTAAGGATACATTGTTTCCAGAGAGAGTTACAAGCGGCGAATATCCTAAAAGGGAAAGTTTTTTTTTTCTTTTCACTCCCCTTCCTAACTTGACAGCAGATGAAATCATAAGAGAAATCCGAAAACCTGCATTGGAGGTAATTGAATGTTGAAGGGATAAGGATTTCTGAACATTTAAAGGAAAAAAAAAAAAGAATCTTTTTGGCTGTGAGTGGGAAGGGAGAAGAAGAAAAAATTGGAGCAAACTTGAAAATAAGGAGAAGATTGCCTAAAATTTTGAAGAGTTATTAAACATCAATAAGACTTCTAAAAGATATATCTTAAATGGAACTCTGTGATTAAACTTTAGCCCCGGAAAGAGAACGTGAAGAAGGAGAAAGTATTTAGGGGAAACAGCTTGTTTGGATTGTTTGCTGATTCTGGAACCTCTGAGAATTCTTTCTGATTGAAAGCACTTGGGTGATTGTTTGGAAAAACTTTTTCTCTATACAATGGTGTCACTTGTGGATGGATTGAAACTTGTATATCAAAAATATGAAAAGAAAAGCAAGAAGGGAAGGATGTTCTTGGCACTTTTTCAATTTTTAGAAATGGCGGTTTGTACTTATGTAAAACTGAATGTGCAAGAGGATGACTGGGACAAAGAAGAAGCCATCTTTGATGAACAAGTGACTTTGGTCGGGGAAGGAAAGGAGAAAGAGAAAAAGGGAAAGAAGACTTTGAGACTTGGAAAAACAGCCAAAAAGGAGAAGAATGAGGTGAAAAGGGGATACTATGTTAGGAAACAACAGAAAGGAGGAAAGCAGAATAAAAGGGAGGTGGAAAGACAAGGGGGTAAAGAGGACAAGGAGAAGAATAAGCAAGGGAGAAAGGAAGGGACGAGAAGCCTTAATGGTGGGGAGCAAGATGCAAAGAAACAAAAGTCTTTTAGAGATAATGGGTAAACTTTATTGAAAAAGGGATTCTGGAAAGGTACATAAGATTGTTTTTTTTATATTTGTACTTAGAGATAACTTTAGAAAATTGGAAACAATATGCAATTTAAAATGTGATAAAATATTTAGTATAATTAAGTGAATTTTTTGTTAAGAAAAGGGGAATACTTTAATGAAACAATGATTTAAGATATGTGATGTGGGGGGGAGGGAGGAATAATTTTGGAAACCATAAGTGTTCCCACAAAGGTATGATATTTAATTGAAATGGGTAAAATGCTTAAATTGTAAATGATTGTTAATATTTATGATTAGACTATGTTATCCTAGTGAAATTTTTTTGTGAAATGAGAGATTTGAAGTAGGAGAAGAGGAAATATTTTAATGAAATAACAATTTATAATATGTGATGTGGGGGGGGGGGGAATAACTATGGAAAGTAGGTGCTCCCATAAAAGTATGTGATTTAATTGAAAAGTAATGTGCTAAGTGTTGAAGATATAAATGAATATTAATATTAATGAATAGATTTGTATTGGTATTGATAATATTGTATAATTTTAGAATGTACCAGACAGAATCCCAATGTAAGCTATGTATTCTATATTAAGTATTATAAATGTAGGGGAAAGAGATAAAGGCGTCATACTCCAATTAGAGTACAGGAGAAGTTTTTCTTCAAAGAAGAAAGATAAATGGATAGCTGGAAATAGAACAGACAAAGAATAATAAATATTATGACTCGAATTGAGATGAGCTAAATAAAATAAAATTAAGAAAATTTAAAAGAGAGGAGAAGCTATATAGAAAATTGAAAATGCTAATAAGATATGGAATGATATACAAAATGAATATGAATTTGAATTTGTGTCTGTACCAAGAGTTTTAACCTGGAACTAAGCAACTTTCAGAAAAGAGGTTTTTTATGTTTTTATGTTTTGTGTTTCTGTGTATTTATGCTTGATTGAGCTAATAAAACCTTGGAGGAATGTTAGAAAAGGATAATGGAGAATAAAAGATAGAAGAGGATAAAGTAAGACAGAAAGGAAAAATAAGTATAGTGAATAAAAACATATAAAATAGATAAATATAGAAAAGAAATATAATTGAATGAAAATATAAGGAGAAATAATGAGGAATATGAAAGGATATCTATGTGTTTATAAGAAGATGTGTCAATGATGTATAAAATGTTTTATTTGTTTAGAATTTACAAATAACTTTCAGAAAAAAGGTTTCATGTTCTTATGTTTTATGCTTTGTATGTCTTTAAAAATTAATGAAATTTGTTCAAAAAAAAAAAAAAAAAGAATGTAGTACTGCAGGCTGACTCTGCTGACTGTCAGCAGTTTGATCCCGACTGGCTCAAGGTTGACTCAGCCTTGCATCCCTCCGAGGCCAGTAAAATGAGGACCCAAATTGCTGGGTGGGGCAATAGGCAGACCCGTTTCGTCACTTCCGGTATTTGGAGGCTGAAAAAGGGCCCCTTTTTTTGGCCTCCAAAGGCTGTAGAGGCTTCCCTTGAACCTCAGGGAGGCCAAAAAAAGGCCGCAAATGGGCCCAAAATCAGCTGGGAGGCACGTGCATGTGCAGTGCAGGTAAGGGGGAATGTTGTGTGCACATGCGCTTTTGGCACACCACAACAAAACAGTTCACCATCACTGTTATAGGATCTCCTGCTTGATCTCCCAGATCTTTGCAACCCCACTATTCTATATTCTATGATCTATATTCACTTTTCACACTTTTTGGTGTGGCTAATTGAAAGGTCTACATGATTAACTGAAGGCTCTTCATGACCAGGGAGTATTGGCCACCACAAAACTTTCACCGTGGTACCCATTTGAGAACGTCCCTTTCTTCTATAACACTAAATCCAATACATAATTCCATGGTTTATTAAATGCTAAGCAATTGTGAAAAGTTTTGTTAAAAAATCCTCAGCCTTTTTCAAGAGCGAGACGCCAAGTTTTTGAATAGAAAATTGTTAGGAATAACAAAGTTACCTAACATAGTTTGGGTAAAATAATATATTACTATGATAGTAAGTTTATGTGTGTGTCACTTTAAACAGCAAAGCATGTAATTTTGAGTGCAGCTGTAAAACCGCCATAAGAGGGAGCAAGAGAATTTGATTGATTGCTGGCTTACTGAATTGCTTGCTGACAATGATGGATTGATGGTTTGCTAGCTGTGTGTTCCCTACTGCTGCTGAGTCTTTGAACATAGAAGGAAGAAAGGAGGTTTGATTTTCTTCATATCTCTACTGCGAAGAGATATATTACTGGACTGATATTTGTAAGTTTGCTGACCTCTTTTTCGACACTGGACTTTGCAAATGAATAATCCCCGGACGGACTGAACTAGTGAATGATATAAGGAGTGTTTTGACTATGCTAAAACTCTTACTGGAATAAACTATTTAACTAGCACAGTGTATCTGTTTTACTGAGTGTAAGCTACAAAAATGCTTTATCTCACATATTTGCCTGCCTGCCTGCCTGACTGCTGTGCAGATTCTGCTAGGGTGTATCCCTAACAAAAGTCACGATTTCAGAGCTCTAATCGCCATTAATAGCCATTTACAGCTCCAGGATCTTTCATTGCTCAACTCTTATGTTTCTTTCTTTACAGACAAATCTACTATCCTTCTGCCTATAGAACGCAGACATGACCATTTGTTTTACAGCACAGTGACATCATAATCAGCTTCCCCACCCCAACCCACCGCTCAATTTCCAGTGTAGTTAGGGGAAGAACTTCCACAAATGTCTGAGAGAGGTCAAACACCATAATCAAGACAAATATTTATTCCTGCAACCAAGATTTACCAGACACCCCCCATCATAAATCTAATACTCAAGCGGACGTTTCAGGGGGAATTAGAAGCAACTGAAAAGTAATTTCAAAAAACAGAAACATTTGAAGCACAAGATTGAACTAAACAGAGCTGGAGGAGAGTCACCTTCTCAGAAAGATTGCTTTCCAGAGCATTGTGGCACCATAATATCACAATTAGTTTTTTTTTTCAATTTCCACAGTGTAGCTATGGAAGCATGACTGGGCTTCCACAAATGTCTTTCTTTGACTATCGATGTTCCACACATGTGTTTTAGAACTCTTTTTAAAAAAATTAATAATCTTTATTAAACAAATTCTACAATTAAAAACAATTAAAAACATATTTCCATTCATTGCAGCGTATTTGTAGTAGTGTTCATTCACTTTGACACATTCTTAAGTATGTAGAATATTACTAGATATTATTGCAATTGTTTTACATTCAATTTATATCATATTTTCATATATTTACATAGTTATTTATTTATTTATACATAATTATATATAGTTGTGCTTAGTCATACCATATTATTTCATCCCACCGTAACTTTTCATTCACCTCTCTATTTTGTGTCTACCTTGCAGCCAATTATACCATAAATTCCAAATTTCATAGTACTCTGTCTCTTCTCTCTCCTTCATTTCCATTGAAAGCCTATCCATTTCTGCATACTCTAAAACCTTTTTTAATTGTCATAATATTGGAGGGAATGCTGTCACTTTTCCAATTCTGGGCAAAAGCTATTCTTGTTGCAGTTATTATATGTAATATAATATATTAGAATTTCTTACACATTTTATCTCTTAATATACCCAATAGGAATGTCTCTCTGGTCTCAATTCAATTATCTGTTTTGCAATATCCTCCAACCAGTTCCTAATTTTAAACCAATATTTTTTAGCTGGGGGCATGTCCACCACATATGGAAATAGGTTCCCTGTTCTTAATTTCATTTCCAACCATTTGCTGGTCTATTAGGGAACATCCTAGCCAATGCCTGAGAGGCCATAGTCTTTCTCTGACTATCGATGTGAAGGTTTGGTCTCTGCACACGTGTGTTTTAGAACTCTTAATGGCTGGGAACCAAAATGAGCTAAGAAATTACTAACCCACCTGTTCTGTTCAGGTTTGGGTTTACTGGATATGTCTAGTCCAGGGGTGTCAAAGTTGATTTCACTGAGGGCCGCAACAGGGTTGTGTTTGACCTCGGGGGGTCCAGGTTGGATGTGGCCAGCTCACTTGTATCAAGGGCGTCTGTGGTAGCCCAAGCACTCTGCTAATGGAAATGGGCTTCCAAGCTTTTCAGCTACAACAGCCTCCTGCAACCCTCTGCCAGCAAAACTGAGTTCTGTTTTTAATGGCAGAGGTACCACAGGCTGGTCCTTCGCTGTTTCCAGGGCCTAAGCCTCTGGCACGCCAGATCTGATCCACAGGCCTTGATTTTAACAATGAGAAGGACTAGGGGTGACATGTTAGCAATCTTCCAATATTTGGCGGGCTGATTTCAGGAAAGAGGGAGTTGGTTTATTCTCCAAAGACTTGAGGGCAGGACAAGAAATAACAGATGTAACTAAGGAGAAATCCAGCCGAGAACCAAGGAGAAATTTCCTGTCAGGGAGGACACTTAACCAGTGGAACAGCTTGCCTCTAGAAGTTGTGGGTGCTCCATCCCTGAAGGTTTGCAAGAAGAGATTGAATAATCACTTGTCTGGAAAGGTGTAGGGCAAGGGTCTTCTGTTCTGTCCCTAATTAGCATTCTTGAGATCCCCGCGCTTTGATTGGCCAAAGCGCGGGGCACTCTGATTGGTCAGGCGAGCCGCGCCGATAGGCTCGCTAAGAATCTCCCGCGATTGGTCCATTCAAATCGCGGGAGATTCAAAGCGGTGCCATTGGCCACGGCCGCCACGGCTGAAAGAATAAAAGCCGCGAACCTTTTGCGAAGAGCCAGTTCGGTTCCTACTTTAATAAAAGAGCATGATTTGAAGTCACCGACTCCTGGCATCATTTCGCGGACACAACACTGGCGACGAGGATGGGATCCAGACCCTGAACCGAACCAAGTGTCCGACGGAAGCCAGACAAACCACCACGATGGCGAAAATCGCACCCCCCGCACCCTTCAACCCCGCCACCGAGGACTGGGAATCGTACTCCGACTGATTCCGCATGTTCCTCGAGTGCAGCGACCTGAAGGACGCCACCGGCCCCATGAAGCGCGCCGTCTTCCTGACCCACTGTGGGACCGAGGTATTCAAGATGGCCAAGGCGCTTGCCAAACCTGTCAAAGCGACCGCGATGGACTGGGACGTCCTCGAGACAATACTTCGGCGGCACTACGCTCCAGAGGTACCCATCCTGATCCGACGAAACGAATTTTACCGTCAGGACCAATGGTCGGGTGAGAGCTTCAGCGACTTCGTCGCCGAGCTAAGGCGCCTAGGGGGGCTCTGCGAATTCGACAACCTGAACGACGCCCTGTGAGACAGAATCGTGCTCGGTTTGTGGGACCCCGTCCTCCAGAGCCGGCTGATGGCCAAGGGCAACATCATCCTAGCAGACACCCTCACCGCAGCCGCAGCCGCCGAAGCAACCCAAACATCCGCCGACCGCATGCGCAGACCGAACACTGGGGACCGCAGCGGAAACAACAACCCTGCGAGGTTGACCGAGGCCCAACCCGAGACGACCACCCACCAGGGCGACTTCCACTCGGCATCGGGCATTTCCGATGACGAGGAGGAAATCCATCGCCTCCAGACAGGCCGCGACCCACGGAACCGGCGGGGTCGTAAGTCGAGGACCAACTGTGCCGGTTGCGGCGGCGACCACCCCAGGTCGGAATGCCGGTTTTTCAAATCGATATGCCGGCATTGCGACAAGAAGGGACACATCGCCCGTGTCTGCCGCCTAAAAAAGAACCGCAGCCTGGCACGATGGGACCAGAGTGAACGGAGCCGAGAGAGCACACCACCCCGGACCAGAGATCGCCCCGCTGACAACCGATGGGACCGGAACGGACGATCCCTGTGAGGCGGCGATAACCGGCGAAGAGAGGAGACCCATCAGACGGTCACCATCGGCCACGCCATAACCAATGACGCCTGGAAGGTCCACGTGGAGGTAGGCATCGAGGGTGAGCCATGCAAAATGGAGGTGGACTCCGGGTCCTACCTCTCCATGATAGCATGGCATGAAATAAAGCGCTTGGTGCCTACCATCCAAAAGAGGAACCTAGACAGCCAGCGACTCATCATAAAGGACTACCAGGGAAACCGCATCCCGGTAGTTGGAACCAAACACTTCAACATCACATATAAAGGGCACACCGAAAGGCTTCCCCTGACAATCGTCGACTGCGACCGCCCAAGCCTACTGGGACTGCAATGGTTCGTCCCGCTCGGCATCGCAGTCACGGGAGTCGACCACGTCACCGGCAACAGCTGGGAGCAGCAACTGGCCCGGGAATTCCAAGAGGTCTTCGACGGAAACCTAGGCAAGTACCGAGGGCCCCTTATATCATTCAGCCTAGACCCAAACGTCCCCCCAAAATGCCTGAAACCAAGGCGGGTGCCATTCGCACTTAAACCCAAGATAGACGAGCAAATTGACAAGCTCGTCAAGCAAGGGGTCCTACAGCCCATAGACCACGCCCAGTGGGAGACCCCCATAGTCACCCCGATCAAGCCCGATGGGTCGGTGAGGATCTGTGGGGACTATAAGGCCACCCTAAATGGCGCGCTACAACAAAGCGTCTACCCCGTCCCAGTAGTGCAACACCTACTGCACTCACTGGGAGGGGGCAAGGTTTTCGCCAAGCTCGACCTTGCCCAGGCATACCAACAGTTGCCAGTCGACGAGCAAACGGCAGAAGCGCAAACCATAGTCACCCACCGGGGAGCATTTAAATGCAACCGACTCCAATTCGGAGTCAGCGTGGCACCGGGAATATTCCAAAGCCTAATGGAAAGACTATTGCAAGGCATCAAGGGGGTGGTACCTTACTTCGACGACGTCCTAGTATCGGCAACCAACCAAGCCGAACTAGAGGGTCGCCTAAGGGAGGTCCTAACCAAATTCAAAGAGACCGGGCTCAAAGTCTGCCCATAACCGTGTCAGACATTGCCCGAGAGACTAATAAAGACAAACGTCTGGCGCAGGTTTGCATTGGGTAGAGAAAGGGTGGCCGGAAAGGGACAACGACAAGTCCGTCAAAACATTCCGAAACCGCCAAACGGAACTCTCGTTATTAAAAGGGTGCATACTATGGGGGGATAGGGTGGTCATTCCAGAAAAGCTACAAGGGAAGGTTCTGGAACTGCTACACGAGGGGCACCCTGGCATCGTTAGGACTAAAGCCTTGGCCAGAAGTTACGCTTGGTGGCCAGGGATGGACAAACAAATTGAGACCTGGGTAGCAAGGTGCCAACGATGCCAGGAAACTAGGCCAAGCCCACCCACAGCACCCGTCCTAGAGTGGGAAACCCCAAGGGGACCTTGGTCTAGGATTCACATAGACTTCGCCGGGCCCACAAAAGGACACACCTTCCTTATAACAGTAGATGCTTACTTCAACTGGCTGGAAGTAAGCAACATGAAGACAACAACCACGGAGGCCGTGATCAAGGAACTCTGCAAACTCTTTGCAACGCATGGCCTCCCAGACGTCGTCGTTTCCGACAACGGGCCCCAATTCACCTCGCTGGAATTTGAAAAATTCCTAGCGGAAAAGGGCATCCGCCACGCGCTGACAGCACCGGTGCACCCGGCGGAAAACGGTAGGGCGGAACGGATGGTGCAATTCACTAAGAAAACCATCCGGAAAATAGACCACGGGGAGATCCAGGAGAAAATAAACAAACTACTCTTCACCCAACACATAACCCCAAATACCACAACGAATAAGAGCCCAGCCGAACTATTAATGGGGAGGAAATTAAGGTCCCCACTTGACAGGTTACACCCCACGTATAACCCGGAGAAGCCCCCAGACTCAAACAGCAAACACCGAACTTTCTCACCAGGCGACCCCGTATACGCAACAAACCTGACAGGAGACCCACTATGGATACCGGCCGTCATCACACAAATAACCGGCTACAAACAGTAGACGGACGAGCGTGGAAACGCCACATCGACCAATTAAGGTCAAGGACTGCCAACCAAGAGACCACCGACGCACAAACAGGCGAAACCAACCGCCACAACACAAACCAAGGGGGGAGGGAATACTCAGGGGACCAAAACCAAAGAAGAATAAACCAGCCACACTTACCGGAAAGCAGCCATCACGACCCCTCGCCAGGAAGAGACAGCCAGGCCAGCTCGACCGGCCCGGAAAGACCGAGTGGGAGCGGCAAAACCCGCGGCTCAACCAACCCAGGAGGCCCAGGAGGGAGCTACGGAGAGCGGCCCGGCCCGACTGACCAGCCGGTTCCCACGACGGCATCAGGAGCAACAGAGATCCCGACCGAACCGGCCGGGATCCAAGCTACGACTGAGCTGCGCAGGTCCAGTAGGCTCAGACGGAGCCCCGCCTACCTGCGTGACTACGCGACGTAAGGACTGAACCAAGAGGGGAGGGGTATTCTGTCCCTAATTAGCATTCTTGAGATCCCCGCGCTTTGATTGGCCAAAGCGCGGGGCACTCTGATTGGTCAGGCGAGCTGCGCCGATTGGCTCGCTAAGAATCTCCCGCGATTGGTCCATTCAAATCGCAGGAGATTCAAAGCGGTGCCATTGGCCGCGGCCGCCACGGCTGAAAGAATAAAAGCCGCGAACCTTTTGCGAAGAGCCAGTTCGGTTCCTACTTTAATAAAAGAGCGTGATTTGAAGTCACCGACTCCTGGCATCATTTCGCGGACACAACATCTTCAAACTTGACTGGTGGACTTCAACTCCCAGATTTTCTGAGCTAACATGACTGCAGGAGGAATTCTGGGAGTTGAAGTCCACAAGTCTTGAAGCTGTCAAGTTTGGAGATCCCTGGCATAGGATCTCCTGCTTGAGGAATGAGTTAGACTAGAAGATCTCTAAGACCCTTTCCAACTTCTGTATTCTCTTTAGGCTGTACAGAGCACACTTTTTGCATTCTGTCCTCTTCATGGCTGAGCTATACTTAGCCAGAAAAAAAATGAGAAGCTTTGCTGCTCACAGAATCTCCAAAGTTTCATTCCCAAATTGGAGTTCTGTTTTTACTGCCTCTTTGAGCTGTATCTTCTAATAAGCATTTAGCCCGGTGACATTTTCCTGCCATAAATGCATATCTTGGAAATGATTCTGGATCCATTTGCTCAGTCATCCCTGTTTTGTTTATTTAATGTTTATTTTAAGATCCATGTTCTGCCAAAGCCCCCCCTCCCCCATCAAGGTGGTTTACTGGCTGAAAATATGGGAAGAATTGAATGTGGCATAAAATAGAAGCCAGTCAGACTGATTGAAAGGCTTCTTAAGAACTTTAGAAAGTTGGATTTCTGCTTTTTTTCCCCTTAGGTCAATGAAGACTTACAGACTGCAGTGGGGGAGGGAGGGAGGGAGGAAAGGAAAGGAAAGGAAAGGAAAGGAAAGGAAAGGAAAGGAAAGGAAAGGAAAGGAAAGGAAAGGAGGAAGGAAGGAAGGAAGGAAGGAAGGAAGGAAGGAAGGAAGGAAGGAAGGAAGGAAGGAAGGAGAAGGAAAGGAAAGAAGAGAAGGAAGGAAGGGGAAGGGGAAGGAAAGGAAAGAAGGAAGGGGAAGAAAAGGAAGGAAGGAGAAGGAAAGGAAACGTAAGTAGGACAGGAGGAAGGAATGAAGGGGAAGGAAAGGAAAGGAAAGAAGGAAGGAAGGGGAAGGGAAGGGAAGGAAGGAGAAAGAAAGGAAAGAAGGAAGGAAAGGAAGGAAGGAAGGAAGGGAAAGGAAAGGAAAGGAAAGGAAAGGAAAGGAAAGGAAAGGAAGGAAGGAAGGAAGGAAGGAAGGAAGGAAGGAAGGAAGGAAGGAAGGAAGGAAGGAAGGAAGGAAAAGAAGAAGGAAGGGAAAGAAAAGGAAAGGGAAGGAAAGGTATAGAGCGATTGATTCAGGAAGACTGACTAGATCTATAACATCTCAAGGCACTAAATATTGAACTTGATTGTTCTGCCAGAAGAGATAACCCTAGCTTAGACCATCCTTTTTTAAAAATATGTATTTTATCATCCCTCGTATAGGACATGTCATCTAACACTACATAGAAATCACTAATTTAAAGAATGCCTCCGAAAAAGCCAACTCAAAAGTTCAAATGCCTGGAAAAAACTATGGCTGCTATGCACAGATTAGTCTGCAACTTTCAAATGTTCATTTAGTGATGGTTTGAAGTTACCACGGCACTGAAAAAAGTGACTGTAGAGCTTTTTTCACACTTATATAACCATTTCCGCATCCCCATGGTCACAGTTTCTTCCACAACTACCGGGAGCCACACTCCCACTCCCTGTCAGCTGCTCGGCCTCCCCCTCAGAATCAGATTCCAACAGAGACATGACACATTCTTTCTAGAATCTCAACATCTTTTTTTCTATCTTGGTGTGCAAAACTGGATCCAGTATTCCAAGTTTGGTCTTACCAAGGCAGTTTTTGGCGGTACTAAACTTCATGTGATCTTGATTCTGTCCTTCTGTTAATGCAGCCTAGGACTGTATTGCCTTCCTTCATTGCTATTTGACTTTTTGCTTGACTTTTTAATCTTGCAGTAGGCTCCCTATTCTATTTTGCTAATATTACTGGAAACTCTCTGTTAGGATTTTGTCCGGATTCTCTAATGCCAAGACATCTTTGATGAACAGGTAAAGAACAAAATCTTTGCATCTAATAGGAGCCATGGTGTTGCGGTGGTTAGAATACAGTAATGCAGGCATGAAACAAGAATTAAATGAACAAGGGTTTGATATGGTTTGCTATTCATATATGCAAATACATTCTAGATATGAAAAAAGATCTGAAAACAGAGGGTTTTTATAAAGAACTGGCATAATTGAATAAAATATTAACAGGAACAGAAGAAAAACTGATAAAAATTGTATAATTACATATTGGATATTAAACTGGAAGCAGAACAAGTGAAGGAGATGATGATAGCACGGGCAAACAATTTTGGCTATGCGATAGAATTAGATAAATGGCAGAAACTCTGGGACAGAAATTATAAATTAACAATGTCAACAGCATACAAATAAAATTTATGTTTTATAGATGGCATTTTGCGCCGGCAAGACTGGCAAAGATGTTTAAAGATAAATAAACTAAATGTTGGAAATGCAACCAGACACCTGGAACATATTACCACATGTGGTGGACATGTACTGAAGCTAAGAGATATTGGACAAAAATACACATGTAGTTGGAAAAGATGATAAAACAACATATAGACCTAAAACCTGAAATATTTTTGTTAAGGATGATACTTGAAGGTTATAGTAAAGAAAAGACATTTAATTATTCATGTAGTAACTGCAACTAGAATACTATTTGCTCAAAACTGAAAAGATTCCGATAGAAGAAAATGTGATTAGGAAAATATTAGAATGTGCAGAAATAAATAGGTTAACACTGGCAATTAAAGGAAAAGAACAAATTGAATATTATACGATGTGGGAATCATTTTATCAAGGGTTGGAAAAGAAAAATAGAAATTGGAAATTAAATGTATGAACATAGAAGATATATGTATAGAACATATATGAATTTAGAAGGGAAAGAGTTAAGAAAGGGATGGTTACAATGATAAGATATATTATTCAAAATAAGAATGTAATGTAATTGTTGTTGTTATAGTAAGGAAATTGTATTAACCACAAATAGTATGCACAAGATATTTGTACCCAGATGACACACTGTACAAAGAAAAGATGAAATGTTTGTTAAATAAAATTTTTAAAAAATTTAAAAAAGAATACACTATTGCAGGCTGACTCTGCCCACTGCCAGGAATTCAATCCTCACCGGTTCAAGGTTGACTCAGCCTTTCATCCTTCCGAGTTGGGTAAAATGGAGACCCAGATTATTGGGGACAATAGGCTGTAAATCGCTTAGAAAGGGCACTGTGAAGCAGTATATAAGTCTATTACTAGCGCTAATAACCATTTTGTAAAGGATCTCCTGTGGGAAAAGGGGAAATATCTCCTTGATTCCTAACTCTGTTGTCCTTGAGCAATGTATCCATCATGTTTTTTGAAATGTGATTTTCAAATATGCTTTTAAAAACTGTCCAAATACAAAGGAAATCTGAACAAATGAGAAGGAATATAACGTGTGTATCTTTCCAGCCCCACTTATTCTCTGCAGGACATAATGCTCTATAAACAGAAGACATTGTCCAGATTACTTTGCGCCATTCCCCTCCAAAATGCATTTTCTTAAGGATAATGTAGACAAAGCATTGCAGAGAAATCTGATAGCCTAATCTTCAATATTCATCCTTAGTGAGACTGGAAACTTTTGTTCTCGACAGATGGCGGATAAGCCTCTTTTGATGAGGTTATGTGAAAATAATATAGACTAATTTCATTTCTGTTTTATTCCTAATCATAGAAACATGCAAGCAAGACGTCCAGAAAAATGGAGAAAAATGGGGAAAATAGCCAAATTTAGAATAACCAGGTTGAAAGGGACCTTGGAGGTCTTCTAGTCCAAACCCTTGTTCAGGCAGGACTTCCTATACCATTCCAGACAAACGGCTGTCCAGTTTCTTCTTTAAAACCTCCAGTGATGGAGGCAAGCTGTTCTACTGATTAATTGTTCTCATTGGTATAAAATTTCTCCTTAGTTCCAGGTTGGAACCATCCTTTATAGATTTCCATTCATTGCTTCTTATCTTGCCCTCTGGTACTTTGGAGAATAGGTTTATTTATCTATTTGTCAATAACTTACAAAATAATAAATATAAATACAGGAAATGGGTAGGAATAACTGGGGACAATAGGACAGGGAACGATAGGCACAATTGTGTACTTATGCATGCCCCTAACAGACCTCTTAGGAAGGAGCTGAGGTCAACAGTGGATAGTTTTGAGGGAAAAGGAGTTGGGGGTTTAGGGATGTGACAACAGAGTCAGGTAGTGTGTCCCAGACATTGACCACTCTGTTGCTGAAGTCGTGCTTTCTGCAATCAAGTTTGGAGTGGTGTACATTAAGTTTATATCTATTGTATTGTTGCAACTGAAGGTGGAAAAAGTCATTGATTGGTAGTACATTAAAGCAGATTATTTTATAAACTATGTAAGTCAAACCATAAGCGGCATAGTTCTAGATTGTCCAAATTCAAAATCTCAAGCCTGGTGATGTAGGGTATTCTGTTGCGAACAGAGGAGTGTAGTACTCTTCTCATGAAATACTTCTGGACATGCTCAATTGTATCAATGTCTGATATACAGTGCGGATTCCAGACAGCCGAGCTGTATTCAAGTATTGATCTAGCAAAGGTTTTGTATGCCCTAGTTAGTAATTCAGTATTATCAGAGGAAAAACTTCTTAAGATTATATTTACAACTCTTGAAGCTTTTTTGGCAATGTTGTTGCAGCGAGTTCTTGCATTTAGGTCATTAGATATGAGTACTCCGAGGTCCTTGACAGAATGAGGGTCGTCAACAAAGTTGACCCACTCTTTTCTGTGACAGCTCCTCAAAAATTGGAGGACTGCTATCATGTCATCCCTAGTCCTTCTCTTCGTCAGACTAGACAAAACCCAATTCCTGGTCATCATATGATTGAACTTCGAGTCCCTTAATTGTGTTTGTTGCTCTTCCATATGCTCATTGAACTACCAAGAACACTCCCATCAACACCGATAGGAAAAGCCACTTGCATATAAAGAGGCAACAAACCTCACGTCCAGCACTGATGATGTTCCCTAGTTTGGTAATGAAATGTCTTCAAGAAAACAACCGAGCACAGAGACCATCAAGGACCCCACAAAAGCATGTTTAAAGCGCAAACTAACATTCAAAACTGGCTTAGACAGACCGTTCTCTAGTGCACTGAAGTGTAAGAAAAATAAGGTGGTGATTCAGCACAAACTACAAAAAAGATGTTGAGACTCTAGAAAAAGTACAGAGAAGAGCAACCAGGATGATTAGGGGACTGGAGACTAAAACATACGATGAACGGTTGCAGGAACTGGGCTTGGCTAGTCTAGTGAAGAGAAGGATCAGGGGAGACATGATTGCATATTTGAGGGGCTGCCAGAGAAAGAGGAAGGGGTCAAGCTATTTTCTAAAGTGTCTGTAGGTCAAACAAGGAATAATGGATGGAAACTGATCAAGGAGAGATTTAACCTGGAAATAAGGAGAAACTTTCTGACAGTGAGAACAATCAACCAATGGAGCAGCTTGCCTTCGGAAGTTGTGGAAGCACCATCACTTGAGACCTTCAAGAAGAGATTGGACTCCCATTTGTCAGAAATGGTGTAGGGTCTCCCATTTGGGTGGGGGGTTGGACTAGATGACCTATAAGGCTCCTTCCAACTCTGATTATCTGTTATCTATAAACCAATTTGCAAGATTCTGTTATTTGGGGGGGGGGGTTTCCTTGCTTTTTATTAATAAATTAAAGTCATTTTAGCCTTCCTGAGGAGTTGATTTTATGGTCTGGTCTCCTTAATTGGGCTGATAAGTATTGCCATGATTCATCAACAAGAATCTTTTAGGGAACAATCAATGTCAATAAAATATATAACTGCTGTTAATGGTTGCAATACTGAATCAGGAGAAAGGAATCTCAAATTTAAGATAGTCCACCCTCTGCCATGAAAAATCCTAGTGTGACTTGGAGGCAATTCCTACTTCCCTGGATTGCTGTTATGGAGGAAGGAAGGAATGGAAGGAGGAGTGCTTGGACAAGACACTGACATTGATATGACATTGACATGGATATTAACATGATGCTGACAATGACATTGATATGATGTTGACATTGATATTATTTTGACGTTACATTGACATTAACATGACATTGACATTAGTGGGACATTGACAACACATTGGCATCAACATTAATATTACATTGACATTGACACTGACATGACATTGACACCAACATTGACTTGACATTAATGTGGCATTGATATGACATTAACATGACATTGGCATCTACATTGATATTACATTGTCATTTATGTTACATTGACATTGACACAATATTAATATCAACATTGATGACATTAATGGGGACATCAACATGACATTGACATCATCATTATATTGACATTGACATGATATGACATTGATATTAACATTGACTTGACATTAATGTGACATTGACATTGACTTGACATTGACATTAACCTGACATTGACTGGCACTGATATGATAAACCAGAGACATTGACAATGAGAAGCATAGCATATGAAGTTAATCAATCAATCAATCAATTGGAAGTTGTCTTGGATTTCTGGAGGAAAGGCAGGTAATCAATCTAAGAAATAAATGATAAATAATAATCATGGTCACACCACCATAGAACAGGGAAACTGCATGCCTCTATGAAAGGAAAACGACTGATGATGCTCTGAAAACACACACAGGCAATTGCATAAACTATTTTAGATAACTTCTTGGTACAGTTTGGTTTTAAGAATGTGGAATGGTTTCTCTTTAGATCAGGGCTCTCCAAACTTGACAACTTTCAGATTTGTGACTACAACTCCTAAAATTCCCCAGGCAGCATGTAATCCACAAGTCTGAAAGTTGCCAAGTTTGGGGAGCCCTGCTTTAGACTAATATGGGATGAGAAATTTCTCATCATATCTCTCTGCTTCCATCATATTTTCCTGTACAAGGAATAGGGCAGTCATTAAGATATTCAATTTAATAGCAATAGCACTTAGACTTATATACCGCTATATAGTACTTTAAGCCCTCTCTAAGTAATTTTACAGAGTCAGCCTATTGCCCCCCACAATCTGGGTCCTCATTTTACCCACCTCAGAAGGATGGAAGAACCTTGAGCCTGGTGGGATTTGAACTGCCAAATTGCAGGCAGCCAGCAGTCAGCAGAAGTGATCTGCAGTACTGCACTCTAACCCCTGAACCACCGAGGTTCTTTAAAAGCCCTTTGGTTGATTATAGTCTTTAATCAGTGATATTTAAATACATTTGCATATTATCAAAAGGTTAATTAATGTAGGTGCCTCTTAAGCCTCTCATGTTATCAGTGTAATCAATGATGACCCACATCTAATTGTCAAGATGATTTCCCCCTGCCCAAAGCCAAATGCATGCTTCACTGTCTTAATTTATTAATTAATCTGATAAAATTTACAGCTTTGATGCAGATATGCTCAAAGGATCTCAGCTTTGCTGGGTGGCAGAGAAAGAATCCACCAAACCTGAACATTGGTGAACAACCCTGCCTTTTAATCACTATTTCTTTTCTGTGATAAGTCAAGTTGTACAGAGACTCTTTAATTTTTCTCTAGGCTAATTTTGTCTGCTTATCAAATGAAGAACTGTAGTCAGGTAGCATACCTGGAAATCCCTGGGCCCTATTTTGCCTCCATAGTTAAGATTGCACTGTCCTTGCAGTTTTAATGTAGGTGTCAAGGCTCCAACAATATACCCCAAATCATATGTCTCTAGCTGTATCCCTCAGAGTAAAGAAAAAAGAAAAAAAGATTTATTAGGAGTGACCATGTTGGCATTACCTGGGTGCAGTCAACTCTAAGACACATCTTCATTTAACCCTTGACCCTGGTCTTCCTCCCAACCCCTGTATGTATATTCTCCAATGGGACACATCCATAGCCAAGAGTCATCAATCATGCTCTCCAGTAATAAATTTGGGCACCAACAGCTTTGGCTGCCTAGCAATTATCTGAAGCATTTAAGGAATGCACTAATTCCCCCTCCCCCCTTTCTGCTGGCAACTAAAAAGACCAAAAAAAGTATTTTTTTAGTTGACAGTAGGACAATTAGGCAATGCAATTTATAGATTATGGATTCCACTGACTTTGAATCCGCTCCTTTCAAAGCAGAAGGAATAATCTTCAGCTGTTCTCCTTTGTATAAGTTAGGAACTAAGAAGAAACTTCCTAACAGTTAGAACAATTAATCAGTAAAATGGCCTGCCTCCAGAAGTTGTGGGTTCTCCCCCATTGGAGATTTTTAAGAAGAGACTGAATAGCCATTTGTCCGGAATGGTATAGAGTTTCCTGTTTGAGCAGGGGTGTGGACTAGAAGACCTTCAAGGTCCCTTCCAATTATGTTATTCTGGACTTTCCAATGAGGTGGGATTAGAATAGGATCAGAAGAAGTTCATCTATCTGTTAAGGTGCTTGGGAAAAGGTTGCAGGTACAGAGATCCATGTCTTCAAATTCTTTCTGAAGATGGGTCTCAGGCTGTTTTAAAAGCCACATCCCAAAAAAATAGCCTGGCTGATGGGTCACCGAATTAAATCAAACGTAAAGGAGTCCCCACAGGTTTTACTATGCTAGTTGTAGCGGACTTCCAGGGGCATGGCGCATCTCCATTTCTTTAAGCCATTAAGCCAATGCTATCCAAAGACATTTCCACAGTCATGTGGCCAGCAGGACATCACGCTGCAGTGCAGAGTGTGTGGCAAAACAGAGAGTGCCGTTACTTTCCCACTGAAGTGGTACCTATTTATCTGCTTGCATTTGCATACTCCCAAACTGCTAGCTGGATAGGAGCTGAGGCAAATGATGGGAACTCACTCCATCGCACGGCGCTCGGGTCTTAAACTCGGGCTGTCAGCTTTCCAGCTGACAAGCTCATCATCTTAACCACTGAGCCATCATGCCCCTTGAACTGAGTAAAGTGGAAGGAAGAAACTAACTGATAACTAGTGAGTTCCAACCTCGATTAATGCTCCAAGAGAAAAGTGAGGATAAGTAGCTTGTGAAGAAGTCAAAATGGGATAGAACTAACCAAGAGATGAGACCAACTTGCCAAATGTGATTCTGGCCATCCAATCTGATCAGTTATGGAAGGCTTGCTGAAGGATCCTGCTCCTATTTGAGGTGCAGGGTACAGGAGCTGAGGATCAGCCTTTCTGGGAAACAGGTCCCACACTTTGGATGTTCTGTTCCTCAGAGGTATAGCTTTCCTGTAATTCCATCAGGCCAAGGAGCCAATTTTAAATTCAGTTAACCTTTGGTCAATAGCATGACTATGAGAGACCACTGATTTAATTTAGAATTACAATTGGAAGTACTATATCTCTCTTTAAAAAAAAAAAAAAAAAAGTCCTGTATTTTCTGTGTTGAAGGCACCAGAGTCTGCCAAATATCTAAATCTGATAATTGAAATAAAATAATGAAATGCAGATAAATGAAACGTTACGTGTTTTCCCCAATAATGGGTAAAAAATTACAGCCACCATCAACCCTCTCAATACTTGAAAAACAGAATGCAGTCCTTAAAAACCGAATCTGCAGCAGAGTTGGCAAATCCCACTTTTCTTCCTCAGTTTATGATTTGTTGGTTTGTTTTTGCATTACAAAGAACTTTTTCACAAGAGTGCTAAAACTGTGTTCAAGAAACAGCAAATTTGAGAGCCTTGGACCACTAGAGAGATACTTTGTGAGCCACTGAAGAAGCTAGAAATCTCTACTTTTCTATAAAAGGTAAAGTTTCCCCTCGTACATACATATACATGCTAGTCATTTCCGGCTCTAGGGGGCAGTGCTCATCTCCGTTACAAAGCCGAAGAGCCAGCGCTGTCTGAAGACGTCTCCATGCTCACGTGGCCGGTATGACTAAATGCCAAAGGCGCACAGAACGCTGTTACCTTCCCACCAAAGTGGTCCCTATTTTTCTACTTGCATTTTTACATGCTTTTGAACTGCTAGGTTCAAAGTAATGGGAGCTCACTCCATTATGCGGCGTAGGGATTCGAACTGCCAAATTGCCGACCTTTCTGATCGACAAGCTCAGCGTCTTAGCCACTGACCCATCGCGTCCCTTTTTTCTATAGTCAAGCCAAACTGTCCAGTAACCAAAAAGAAAAAGATTTACAATCTTGTTTCCACACTGGCAGTGAAGTATGTTAGATTATGACCACAGCACAAAGAAAGGAGGAAAGAGAAAACTTTATCTTTTTTAAAAAAACTTGAACAGGTAAAGACATCTTTAACCTATCTTAGTGCTTGGATTGGGATCAGAGTAAGACGTCTATGGAGATTCTCAATCATGCAGGTCATGGTTGTCCAAAAAGTGCTTTTTTGAAGTGGCAACTGGACTGTCAGCCTCAAGATACCTTCCCCTTCCTGACTATCTGCTATTATTTCATTATTTCTCTCGGCTGTCATGGCAACGGGGGGAGGGGGATTTTATATGGGAAGAGAGCTGGAGGTGTTTGCATTCCTTGCTGGGCTAGCAAGGGGAGGGGGGATTCTTGTCTTTAACTTTCTGTTTCCTGGCTATCTTTTCCTCTTTTGCGCAACTGCGAACTTTTATCAAAATATGTCAAGGTCATTTGACAAGACGTCTCATCACCATCTGAAGATGAACACATGAGCTGTCTCAAAAGTTTTAATTGGAAGAATCATTTGAACTTTGGGGGGTGGGGGCAAACCTATTTCTTTGTATATGCATTCTACCCGCCAATTTCTCAGTTTCGGAATTGCTTTGTAGCTACCACTTTATTTCCCAGTAAAAGGATAACTTTGCTCTACCCATAGAGTCTGAGTATTTCTTTCTTGGGATCTAAAAGGAGCGCATCCTGACATGGACTTTCTGGTTTTTCTTTGAAGACATTTCACTTCTCATCCAAGAAATTTCTTCAGCTGTGCTGAAGCTTCTTCCCTACCATACAGTCAGAGCTGAAGAAGCTTCCTGAAGAAGACAAACTCATATATAATACATTTTCACTTACCGTATATACTCGAGTATAAGCCGAGTTTTTCAGCCCATTTTTTGTGCTGAAAAAACCGCACTCGGCTTATACTCGAGTCAGCCGCTATGGCACCATGCCTGGCCTGCGCTGGCGTGGCTGCAACCGATCGCACCTCCAGGGCAGCATCGCCGCCGCGGCTGTCTACCCGCTGAGGGCCACACAGGCGACCCCAAGTGGGCTCTCCTTCCCCATTAACGGGCGCCCGGGGCCCCCGCGAGCTCCTGCGTTGCGCGCTTCCAGCTTCGCCAACAAACCGCCAGGCTCAGGCAGCCTCCTCCGCCCCCTACCCTAGCGGCGAAGAGCTGCTCCGGGGTCAGCGAGACAAAGTGCCTGGCTGCGCCATGGCGGGAGCCGCCGAGTGGAAGAGGGCCGCCCTCTCCTGGGGAGCGCAGCGTTTGCGGCTCTCCTGTTCAGTCCCCAACACTGAAAAGACTTTCGGAGCTGCGGGCTCTCCTTCCCCATTAACAGGCGCGCTTCCAGCTTCGCCAACAAACGGAGCTGCAAATCTGGTAATCGCTTGCGGAGCCTCGGCATGAACCCCCTTTCCCCGCACTCCCCCCCCCACTCCTCTGGCAGCAGCAGGCGGAGAAAGCCCCGCTTCCCCCTGGCTTTGATGGCATGCGTGAGTTGGCTTCCCACTCTTTTTTTTTAAACTCTCCTCCTCCTCCTCCTCCTCTCCTCTCCCCTTGTTGTCTGGTCTTCCCTAAGGAAACTCGAGGGCTCACACTTCCAGGTGTTTCTCCCTGTCTTTCTCCCTGTCAATGATCTTTTCTTCCCTTCCCTTCTCTCAGCCCCATCCTCCTTCACCTTTGTCACCACAATCCTGAACAGATGAAGTTTGTACTTCTCAAGAAAGGTTGGATGCTCCTTTTGAGGAGGGAACTAGTGTGACATCTGTATGTTGACAGATGCATACATCTGTATGTGACTGCATACATCTGTATGTGACTGAGCCATGGCATGTGTGCACATGCAATGGAGGCATGAGGGAAAACTGTGAAAGAGATGGTGGCTCTCCAAAACAGGATGTACATGCAGCACATACACATGCTTTTTTCTTGCAAGGGAGAGAGTGACTCTGTTTGGACATACAGATGAGGAGGAGGAATCCAGTTTTGAAGGATTTTAACTCTTGTGTTTTAGCTTGGTTGCTGATTGAGTTAAGGTTTTTGTACTTTTAAAGTTATTGTTGATACCATATTGGTTTTGTTGGCTCTCTTTTCCATTTACAGAGCTAGTTTACTGTTTTTCTTTGAAATAAATATTCAAAAACATTTAACCTACTGATGCCTCAATTAATGTAATTTTATTGGTATCTATTTTTATTTTTGAAATTTACCAGTAGCTGCTGCATTTCCCACCCTCGACTTATACTCGAGTCAATAAGTTTTCCCAGTTTTTTGTGGTAAAATTGGGTGCCACGGCTTATATTCGGGTTGACTTATACTCGAGTATATACGGTATTTTACACTTGGCTATTCTTTCCAAGGCAGTATGATTTGTTACCTCAAGGTGGCAAGGTTTCATTGTATTATTCACAAAATTCAGTCCATTTTGATTATCTCTGTGGTCTATTTATATTTTATATTACCTGAAACAGAAAGTGTTCAATTATTTTGTTAACTTTCTGAATTCTGGCCTGAGACCATAATAAAGAACTATTATGGTTTAATATTAAATGCTAGAATATTTAATGATTCTAAGTGTTGGACTAGGACAGCCAGATTCTAGGTCCCACTCAGCTAGACAAGTTTGTGAGAAGACTTCGGGCCAGTCATTCTTTCTCAGTCCAATCTACCTCATGGGGAAAAATAGGTGGAACATTATCTAACCATCCTTGCATTCCTGAAGGAAAGGCTGGCTCTAAAATAAATCAATGGAGCTTCTAGAAATCCAGAATCCCATGGAAAATTAAGATCATAGTTCAAGGGTTCCCAAGAAGAACCCTATTCAAGAAATGAACACAGTCAATTTGTGAGTAAATAGCACCTGGCTCAATTTTTCATGTGCAGAGAACTTTCTACAAAAAGAGACATCTACAAAAATTTGCTTTCCCCCTTTCCTTGCCTTTAAGTCCAAATGGGAAGATCTTATGGGATGTATGAACTGTGAAGAGCATCTTCAAGGAATAAATTAGAGAGGACGAGGAGACGGAGGAGGAGGACGAGGACAAGGACAAGGACGAGGAGGACGAGGAGGAGGACAACGAGAAGAAGGACAACAAGAAGGGGAAGAGAGGGAGGGGGAGGGAGGAGAAATGTAGAAGGAGGAGGAGAAGAAAGACAACAAGAAGGACAACAAGGAGAAGGGGAGGAGGAGGAGGAGGAGGAGGAGGAGGAGGAGGAGGAAGAAGAAGAAGAAGAAGAAGAAGAAGAAGAAGAAGAAGAAGAAGAAGAAGAAGAAGAAGAAGAAGAAGAAGAAGAAGAAGAAGAAGAAGAAGTAGTTTGTGTGATTTCACTCTCAAAGGGCAGAAGAGAAGGTGGACTGATAGTGAGGAAAGAATGCTCCCATCCACCACCACCAAGAAAATCCAAGGAATTTGAGAAGAAAATGACAGGAAGGGGGGGGGGGAATTCAACACGCATCTCATTTCCTTGCTTCAAATGAGAACTCCCCTCACCTTGCCAACTTCTATGTAGGTTGCAGATCCAATGATTTCAATTGGATTAGTAGAACCCTTGCCTTAAAATTGCTCACAAAGTTTATTCTCTGTCAAAATCCAGAGCATAACTGAGAGCTCCTACAACTAATGCTTCCAAATTGTTCTAATTTCTGGAACTGTTCTTCTTAACAATCTATGTATACCCTATAGAAGGATGTTTTTTTTCCTGCAACACGCCTCAGTTCTGGGTGTTTTCTTTGAAAAAGCAGAACTTGCACTCATTATACTCTTTCCAGGGTCAGGAATTTCTCTCGGTGCTGTCGTTTTAGAAAATCGATCCTGTCTCTAAACCTGCCTGCAATTTGCACAGAGAGCTGTGACAACAAAAATGGCTTCTAGCGGTATTTCCTCTGCCCACTGCCTTTGGATAAAAGAGAATTTAGAGTTAGGGTTAGTATCCTAAAAAGAGAAAATATTTTATTTTACACATCACTACAGCAGCACTTGCTCAATCTTGGAAAATGACCACGATACCGACAGATAGTTTAGTAATTAAAAAAAAAAATTCGATTGTGCAGAAATGGACAAACTCACTATAGAATTAAATAATAAGGAAGACTTGGAATATTACTCAATTTGGGATAATTGGTACCAATGGATAGATAGTAGGAATATGAAATGTATAGATTAGAATAAGATATAAATATGTATATGTACATGATTAATTAGAAATGTACAGAAATATATGAATATAACTAAGATGTTTCAGTACTGACAGAGAAGATGGTGAATTGTACAGTTATTTTTTAGATTTACTTGTATTTTAATGTTTCAAATTTCAATAAAGTTTTAAAATTTAAAAGGGGGGGGGGGTGATTTAGACACATTTTTTTAAAAATAAAAGAAACATTTTCACAATCGAGAAGCCCAAAAGAGGTGTGTGGTTTTCTGCGTGTGTCAGAGAAACGGGTGGCAGATAAAAAGGTACTTTAAAAAAAAAGAAAAAGAAAAAAAAAACTCCTCAGAAAACACAATTGCCTCAAGCTGTCATATTCTGCCTCTCTGAAAGTTCAGGCTGAACTCCAGGCAGCACTTCTGAGGAAAACACATCTTGAAAGGGGCTGTCAAGGACTTGATCTGTGGTAGTTCCATCTGCAATTGATGGATTGCCTGGGAGATGGATGAGGCTTGAAGAAAATGCCAGTTTATCAAGCTCAATGATGGAAGGGGTTAATTCTGTAATCATTCTCCAGGATGGTTGTGATCCCCACAGTCAATTACAGGGAAGGGGTGGGCTTAGCAAGGAGGGGAGGGAAAAAGACTTATGCCGTGCACACATGCGTCTCTTTCTGCAGTCTCCAGCTTTCTCATGTCTTGCTAAGAAGCATCCATCCTTCATGCTCCTTAGACTACTTTGGTCTTATCATTCTGCATGGGCAGCTATAGGACAGCTGTCTTTGGATAACTGCCTGCCTGTTTGCCAAGGCTAGCTTCCCTTTATCCAAAAATGGTCGCTTAGTGGGAAAATTATGCAGACCTATTTCGGGAGAATAAAGGATGGATATTTTCAACGGCAGTCTGATTGACCTCAGCTCTAATATCTCTGCCCTGCTCTGCGAACTCGACTTGGAAAATTACACCATTTTCTGCTTGGACCACTCTCCCCGGACTTTTAAAGGTGAGTGCTCTTCGAAGAATAAAGAAGGCATTGGCTGGGTTTAGCTAATCTAAAGTAAACAATTTATGAAGGCTTTCAAGTCAGGCTGTGTGAAAAGTGATATTTGTGGATGAGGGAAAGAGGAAAAGCAGAAGCAAAAAGCCCGTTAATGTTCAGATTAAACCGCCGGTGGTGCCAGAAATGTTAAAAGTGGCAGGGCAGGATCGAAAAGATCTGAGAGAACGAAATTCAAATATTCCAATGAACACTTTTGAGGGTTGCAACAAAAGGTATGTGGGAGGAATTGACCACTCAAACGTGCAATTATGTATTAGTCTCCTGCTACGTCTGATTGAAAAATGGTAAAACTTTAAAGTTTAGCTGCATCGTGGTGCAATAAGCAGGCATAACCTTTTAGAAGCCTAGTAAATCAACCCCTTTAAAAAAAAAAAACCATGGCGCATGTTACAAAGAAGATGGGAAGCAATCGAAGGAGCACATATGCTGATTAAACTACATTTTAGAGGATAGTGAAAGCAACCAGAGATAGTCTGGAGGTTGCACTGGATTCTGTTTATAACAGAATAACAGGGCTGGAAGGGAGTTTGGGGGTCTTCTAATCCAACCCCCTGCTGAAGCAGGAAACTCTATATCATTTCAGACAAATGATTGTGCAATCTCTTCTTAAAAACTTCCAGTAATGGAGCACCCACAACTTCTGAAAGTGAATTATTCCACTGATTGATCTCATTGTCAGAAAATTTCTCCTCAGTTCTTGGTTGCTTCTCTCCTTTATTAGTTTCCATCTGTTGCTTCTTGTCCTGCTTCAGGGCTTTGGAGAATAGGTTGACCTTGACTCCCTCTTCTTTTGGTGGCCCCCTGTATAAGATTACTGCCCCTTCTTTTGTTAACTTTACCAGCGTAAAGCTACCCTCCAGTTCTACTAACTTAGAACATCATCCTTTCCCAATTCTTTGGGGGACAGAGAAACAAAACTGAGAGCAAATATAAAATTTTCCAATCAGGCAGGCAGAAAAGGATGTTGTAGAAGAGCAGCATCAAGCAAGAGACTTGATAAGCCCTTTCCTCTATTTATCATGCTTCCCTATTTTGAGCTAACTGGCACAGGTTGCTCAGGATCTTCTAACTGGAGAGAAATCAGTTGGATCATGTCTACTTCACTCCCCCCACCCCCCGCTTATGACTTCTCCTCCCCAAATGTCATCTGTCCCCTTCACATCATTTCATTTTGAACCCCTGGAAAACCTTGTGCTTGGCACCTTCTCACTGCTAACGATGGTTTCCAGACAGACCGTAGTGAAGGGGGACACTGCTCATGGGTTTGGAGAGGAAAAGACCCAGGGCTGGGCTGCTGGGGGTTCGCAGGGGTTCGGGGGAGCCCCTAGCTAAGGTTCTGTGCAGTTCGGAGAACCCCCAAATTCCATCCCTGGCTGGCTTTGCCCACCCCATCCTGCTCCTCTCAGGAGTCCCCATGAGGCCCATTTTGGATGCAGGTAAGGGCAGGGCATGCATGGAGTCTTGGGAAGGGTGAAAAATGGCCTCCCGGAAGTTCGGGAAGGCCGGAAATGGGCCTGTTTCTGGCTTCTAGAGAGCCTCCGGAGCCCAGGGAGGCTGTTTTCACTTTCTTGGAGGCTCAAGGAAAGCCTCCGGAGCCTGGGAAGGACAAAAACTCCACTGCCATGGTGCAGGAGGGCGACTAGGCCTCACTCATCATCGCCACATCCACCCAGCAACCTAGCAGAGAACCTTTGCTAAAAAAATTTGAAGTCCACTTTGAAGACCTCTGGCAGATGCACTGTACTAGCAATAGAAAGAAATGATGGGTGGGAGCAAAGACATGAAAAGACCCTTCCCTTCAAGTAATTGTAGGAGTCCCACTTAAGGAGGACTGAGAGCAAGCTACTCATGAAGGAGGCACGGTTTGCCTTACTGGTTTCTTTCTAGCTTTCAAGTCTCTATGAGAAAAACTACCCCCCCCCTTTTTTTAAAAAAAAAAAAGGATTAAACCCAGAAATCTTGGACCCTTTTTTTGTTTGTTTGGTAAAAAGTTTTTATTTTATTTTATAGCATACAGAAATTCCAATTTCAATTGAACAGTATGTTGTCTGGGTATAAATCATTTTAGGAAATAATAATCACATTATTTACAATAATATTCATTCCATTCGCATCAATTGTATTAACATTAGTAGCAATCATAATCATACTAAATCTTGGAACCTTATTCTCCATGCATATCGTCCCCTGTGTAGAACAGTGATGTCAAACTCAAGGCCTGATCTGCCTCACAGGGTGCTTAAATCTGGCGGGCCTAGAAATAGCAAAGGACTGGCCTGAGGTGCTTCTGCTAGTAAAAATCAGGCACGGGGAAACCGTACACGGCTTCTTCGCGCCCTGTTTTTGGCCTGGACGGTCTCCTGCAGCACCCTGCCAGCCAAAATGGAGTACAGGGTCACCCTGTTTGGGCCGGCAGGGTGCTGCTGGAGGTGATTCCCCCACCACCCCCGGCCGCCCATGGAGGAGAACTACAATGCTGATCTGGCCTTGGAAGAAATTCAGTTTGACACCTCTGATGTAGAAAGAAAGTGCTTCCACCCTTTAGCATAGCAATAGCACTTAGACTTATATACCGCTTTATAGTGCTTTACAGCCCTCTCTAAGTGGTTTGCAAAGTTGGCCTATATCCCCCAACAATCTGTGTCCTCATTTTACCCACCTCAGAAGGATGGAAGGCTGAGTCAACCTGGAGCCTGGTGAGATTTGAAATGCCAAACTGCTGGCAGTTGGCAGAAGTAGCCTGCAGCACTGCATTCTAACCACTGCACCACTGCAGCCCATGTAATGCAGCACACACTGTGGTGTCTGTTAGGTCCTGGGCATGGGCGCAAGGAACGGAGATGAGACATCGGATGGTGACTTCAACTCTTTATTAACAAGAAAGAACAGAGCAAAATATCTGGGCAGCAGTAGCTCTTTTATAGAGCTTGCTGCCATCAAAACAACCAATGAACTGAGTCTATCGCTTTCACAAGCGTCCAATCAGGGGCTCCCGTTAATAGCCAATCAGACTGGCCAAACCCGACCAATCATGACTCGCTATCTACGGGCCAATGAGAATTGCAGGATTACAAGCCTGCTGTAAGACAAAGCTGCTGAGGGTTGTATCTCTGCGTTGGCTTAATCCATAACATCCGTCCCCCCTTGGTTCCGTCTGAGGGGTGGGGTGACGTATTCTCGCAAGTAGGCAGGCCGCTTCACCTGTCTGCTCGACCTCCACCGAGTTCTGTCCCGGTTCTGGTTCTGGTTCTGGCGGGCTGCCAGCTGGGTTGGATGGCGAAGATTGTGGTCCCGGGTTGCTTTCGTCAGCGCTGTCTTCTGGGTTCCCTGGATCCGCCTCCGTCACGGTACTATCACGTGGCGAGGCCGCTCCCTGGCTTGGTTCTCCCTCGGATGGTGAGTATCCCCTGGGCTGTTGGGTTTCGATTTCTTCTTCGTCCTCCTCCATGTTCCTCCCCCCCCCCAGCTAGAGGTTCTGGCACTAATCTGGAACGGAGTTGGTCTATGTGGCGTTTCCACATCTTACCGTCTGCCGTTTGTAGGCGATAGGATTGGGGTCCTGTAAATTGTGTTATTGTCGTGGGGACCCACAATAGGTCGCCCGAGAAGTTTTTTGCAAACACAAGGTCCCCTTCCTGGAATGCCCGACACTTGCTGCTGGATCCCAGGTGTTGTTCTGGTGTGTAGTTTGGATGGAGGTGATCGAGATGCAAGCGAAGTTTCCAGTCCATCAGGAGTTCAGCTAGGGTTTTGTTCGTAGTGCTGTTTGGGGTTATGCGTTGGAGAAGAAGCATTCGGTTTATTTTATCGTCAATGTCGCCGTGGTCCATTTTGTGCAGGGTCTGTTTTACAAATTGAACCATTCGCTCAGCCCTACCATTGGCCGCAGGGTGAGCTGGCGATGTTAAAGCATGGCGGATGCCCTGATCTGCCAGGTATTGTTCGAATGGCAGGGCAGTGAATTGGGGGCCATTATCTGAGACAAGGACATCGGGAAGTCCATGAGTAGCGAATAATTTATTCAGTTTTTTAGTGACTGCGTCTGTGGTGGTGTTTTTCATTTTTTGGACTTCGAGCCAGTTTGAATAGGCATCCACTGTTAAGAGGAAAGTGTGTCCTCTGTGGGTCCCGCAAAATCGATGTGGATACAGGACCAAGGACCTCGAGACGTTTCCCACTGAGTTGGGGGAGTCTTCGGAGGAGCGGAGCGAATCTCCTGGCATTTACTGCATTTTGCTACCCAAGTCTCTTTCTGTCTATCTAAACCAGGCCACCATGCGTAACTCCTGGCTAGTGCCTTCATCCGCACGATGCCTGGATATTCCTCGTGCAGCATTTTCAATACCCTATATTGCAATTTCTCCGAGACTATGACTCTGTCTCCCCATACTATGCAACCTTTCTGGGAGAATAGTTCTGTTTGATGCTTCCTAAATAGATTGAACGTGTCATCGGTTGCACTGACCAGCCAACCCCGTTCTACCCAGCTGAGAACTCATGCCAAAACAGGGTCCTTTTTTTGTCTCTAAGGCTATGTCTTGAGCGGTTAGTGGCGGCGATTTGAGGGTTTCGATTTGTAATATGGTTATGGTTGGAGCAGGGTCCTCTATAATGTCTGGTAGTGGAGAGCGGCTCAAAGCATCAGCGTGGGGAATGGTTTTCCCCGGGTGATGTTGCAATTGGTAATCGTAGGCGGCTAAAAATTCTGACCAATGTGTCATTCTTGGTGATAAGATATGGGGAGTTGGTTTGTTTCCCGCCAAAATACCAAGTAGCGGCTTGTGGTCTGTAATTATGGTAAAGGGTCTCCCATATACATATTCATGGAAGTGTTTAATTGCGGATTCAATAGCGAGGGCCTCTTTATCAAGTTGATTATAGTTCCTTTCGGTTTTAGACAAAGTTCTCGAAAAGAATGCAATGGGTGCCTCATTTCCATTTGGTAGGACATGACTTAAGATGGCTCCTACTCCAAATGGTGAGGCATCACAGGTAACCATCAAAGGGAGAGTCTCGTTGTATTGCATTAATACAGCATCGGAGGTAAAAAGGTCTTTTATCTCTTTGCACGCTTTCTCTTCACGCTGTCCTCAAACCCAAGAAGCCTTTTTATCGAGAAGTCTATGTAGGGGCTTGGCTACGGTTGCCTTCTGGGGCAAGAAAATGTTATAAAAGTTAATGAGTCCCAGGAAGGCTTGGAGGTCTGTCTTATTCCTAGGTCTCAGAGCTTTTTTGATTGTGGTTAGTTTTTTTTCGGTGGGGTGGATTCCCTGTGTGTTGAGAAGGTATCCCAGGAACTCCACTCTCTCCGTACAAAGTTGACACTTATCTCGTTTTACCTTAAGACCCGCGTCTTTGAATTTCTGCAGGACTTTTCTGAGTCGTTGTACTAATAACTCTTTAGTGGAGGCAGCTATTAGGACGTCATCAAAATAAGGCACGATGCCTTTTATGCCTTGTAATAGTCTCTCCATTAAACTTTGGAAAATGCCCGGCGCCATGCTTACTCTGAATTGGAGTCTATTGCACTTAAAAGCGCCTCTATGTGTAACTATTGTCTGGGCTTCTGCAGTTGCTGCGTCTGCAGGGAGTTGCTGGTATGCCTGAGCTAAGTCCAATTTCGCAAATATTTTTCCACCACCCAGGGAATGAAGAAGGTGTTGAACCACCGGTACTGGATAAGCGCTCTGTTGAAGAGCATGATTTAGGGTGGCCCAATAGTCCCCGCAAATTCTTAACGAACCATCTGGCTTAATGGGCGTTACTATCGGGGTTTCCCAGCGGGCGTGGTCAATCGGTTCCAATACGCCCTGGGCTATCAGTTTATCTAGCTGCTCGTCGATCTTCGGTTTTAAGGCAAAAGGTACTCGACGGGGCTTAAGCCGAATGGGGCTGAGATTAAACGATATAGGGGTCCCCTTGTACTTGCCTAATGTTCCTGTGAACACGTCCTGGAATTCCTGGATGAGAGTCTCTTCCCAGTCATCATTTCTGGTATGGTGGATGCCGGCTAGTTCAATTCCGAGTGGGGCGAACCACTGTAACCCTAACAAGCTGGGTCGGTCACGATCGATGACAGCCAGGGGAAGCATTGCTGTGTGGTCCTTAAAGGATACTTGGACATTGCTGGAACCGACAACTGGGATTTTGTTTCCCTGATAGTCTTTCAGGATGATTTGCTGCATGCTGAGGTCCTGGCAGGAAATGGCAGGGATCAGCTGTTTGAGGGTTTTCCAGCATACCATCGATAGGGACGATCCCGAATCGACTTCCATCACACACGGTTGATTCTCAATAGTAACCTTTACGCGGATCTTTCTTGCATCGAACGATGAAGCGTGGCCGATGATAATGGTTTGGTGGGCCTCTTCTCGTCTCGTTGAAGAGGCAGTTGCTTGGTTTCTGTAGTAGTAGTGGTTGTTCCATTGGTGGTTCAGATGGTCCCGGTTCTCTGGAGGTTTGCCTATCTCCTGACGGAGGTTGTTCTCCCTTCGGTTGGGACTGGACTCTTGTCCGCTTCTGCAGACCTTCGTGATGTGGCCTTTTTTTCCACAGTTACGGCAGAGTGCGTCAAGGAATTTGCAGTCCGATCGCAGGTGGTTTGCCCCACAACCCGCACATTGGTGTGGATGTCTCTGGTTCCTTTGCTCTCATTCTGAGCGGAGCCGGTTGACCTCCTCTTCATCACTGTCTGAGGATGACTCGAGGTCTTTGTGGTGGGTCGTAGTCGCGTGCTTCTCAGTGGCGAGTGGGATCTCATCGGCGAGTTGGCGAAGTGGTGCGTTCGCTCGGCGCATTCGAGCGGCTGACTTCCTGGTTGCTTCTGCAGCAGTAGTATCGGTGATGACATCTGTAAGGCTGATGTCGCCTTTCGCCATCAGCTTACTCTGCACGTGTGGTGCATTTAAACCCAGAACTATACAGTCTCTTAGGGCTTCCTCTAAGTTTGCAAAACCACAAAGGCCTCCTAGGTCCCGGAGGTCGGCTACGAAATTACCAACGCTCTCATCCTTCCGTTGGTCCCTCTGGTAAAATTCGTGTCTTCGTATCAGTGTAGGTACTGTGGGTGCGTAATGGGCCCGGAGGATTGGAGCGAGGGTGTCCCAATCCATGGTCTTCACTTCCGCCGGTTTTGCTAATGCTTTAGCCATTTTGAAAACGGCGGGGCCGCAATGAGTCAGGAACACCACTTGTTTCTTGCCAGGCGTAGCATCTTTTAAATTGTTGGTCTCCAGGAACATCTGGAAGCGGTGTATATACGAATCCCAGTCTAGGTCGAATGGAGCGGGTGGTTTGGCGCCGCTGGTCATCTTGCTGTCTGTTGCGTGCGCTCTTTCGCCACGTGCTCTGTCTTGTCTGATGTGTTCTAGTCAGCTCTATCATCTCCGCATCCCACCTTCGTCACCAGTGTTAGGTCCTGGGCATGGGCGCAAGGAATGGAGACGAGACATCGGATGGTGACTTCAACTCTTTATTAACAAGAAAGAACGGAGCAAAATATCTGGGCAGCAGTAGCTCTTTTATAGCGCTTGCTGCTGTCAAAACAACCAATGAACTGAGTCTATCGCTTTCACAAGTGTCCAATCAGCGGTTCCCGTTAACAACCAATCAGACTGGCCAAACCCGACCAATCACGACTCGCGATCTACGGGCCAATGAGAATTGCAGGATTACAAGCCTGCTGTAAGACGAAGCTGTTGAGGGTTGTATCGCTGCGTTGGCTTAATCCATAACAATGTCCTTTATGCTTTCTGAACTTGGTTTTTTTTTTGCAGGTAATATCAGCCATGCTCTAAGTTCTTTGTTTTTTCTCTTTGTTTACATACAAGTTGCTTGCTCTCTCAGTGTTAGAGGGAATGTTCGACATTAGAAATAGCAATAGCACTTACATACCGCTTCCCAGTGCTTTACAACCCTCTCTAAGCAGTTTATGGAGTCAGCATATTACACCACCACCCCCCAAACAATCTGGATCCTCATTTTACCCACCTCAGAAGGATGGAAGGCTGAGTCAACCTTGAGCCTGGTGAGATTTGAACTGCCAAATTTCAGGCAGCCAGCAGTCAGCAGGAGTAGCCTGCAGTGCTGCACTCTAACCACTTGTTCCACCTTGCTTCAGCATGTGATTGTTCCACACAGTGCTTCTTTCGATTCTGATTATTGTTCCCATTGCCTTGCAGAATTGGACCAGACAGTACGGATCTTCCTCTATTCCTTGATTTTTTTACTCAGCGTCGCAGGGAATACCTTGGTGATCACAGTGCTGATCAGAAACAAGAGGATAAGGACGGTCACCAACTTATTCTTGCTGTCACTGGCCATCAGCGACCTCATGCTGTGCTTTTTCTGCATGCCTTTCACCCTGATCCCCAACCTCCTACAGGATTTTATTTTTGGCAGCCCGCTCTGCAAAATTACCAGCTATTTCATGGGTGAGTCTGAAGAAGAGTCCTTGTTTCGCGAGGGAGTCACTGTCGGCTCCTCTTGAGTTGTTGGCTGACATCTTCTAACACAGGAGTGTTGAATTTGATTTCATTGAGAGCCACATCAGGGTTGTGTTTGACCTCGGGGGTCAGAGGGGGACTGGCCAGCTCAATGTCACTCATGTCAGGGGTGCCTGTGGTGGCCCAAGCACTCTCTTAGCAAAAACAGGCTCCCAAGCTCCATTTTGTCTGTGATGGCCTCCTGAAGCCCTCTGCCAGTGAAAACAGAGCTTGGGAGGGAGCCCCCACAAGTTCCGTTTTCACTGGCAGAGACACCATGGGCCGGTCCTTCGCTGTTTCCAGGGTGGCCCCAGGGGCCAGAGATAAGCACCCTGTGATGACCCAGAGCATGGCACAAAAGCAACAAAGTCACAAAAGTAGGTAAAGTCCCTGTAATACCTCCAACTTGACCCCCAATGTCCAGTTATCATTGGCTGGAGAAAAAACTCTCCCAAGAACAGTTTTTAAAGTGAAGAAATTTAGTCCGAACCCAAAGTACATATAAATTATAAATAAAAACCAACACATCATGCTGCAGCAATTAATGAGACAAAGCAGGATAAGGAATTGCAAACCACACACAGTTGGGAGCATACCCGAACCCAGATAAGACTTGACAAACAAAGATAATGCACACTTTGCTTCCAACAAAGTGCTGTGCAAATGACCTTTTTAAATCCTGTTTTCCCAGCAGCAGCTAATGAAGGGAATCAGGGCCCTTTTCTCCCCCATAACCCCCGTAACCCACGTTGTTCCCTTATCCGTTCCTCCCTGCATGCCCTAGGATGAAGAGGGGATGGGCCTGGGTCTTCCTCTGAATGCCCATCCAGACTTGCCCTTCCCCAGTTTCCTCCATAGCCACTGGAGCCACACTCCCACTCTCTGTCAGCTGCTCAACCCCCCCCCCCTCGGAATCAGATTCCAACAGGGGCATGACACACACCGCAGGCCAGATCTGGCCCCAGGCCTTGAGTTTGATACCCCTGTTCTAATGAGTGACAGGTACTCCTCGGTTTACGACTGCAACAGATCCCACATTTTCAAGTCCTTCAATCACCATTGCCCTGTTGTATGGCCTTTCTTGCCAGAGCTGTTAAGTGAGACACTGCAGTTAATAGGTTAGTGACACGATGGTTAAATGAATCTGGCATCCCCATTGACTTTGTGTCAGAAGGTCACCATGAACCCTGGGACATTGCAACCGCCGTAGATGTGGGCCAATTGCAAGCATCCGGATTTTGATCACATGGCCATGGCGAGGCTGCAGTAGTCATATAACTGTGGAAAATGATCATAAATCATTTCTTTCAATTGCTGTTGTAACTTCAGTCATTAAACAAATGGTTGTAAGTCAAGGAGTATCTGTACTCACATGCCCAAGAAGGAGTTGTCAGTTCTTTGTATAACTATGTTGGGCTCTTCTAGCAAGTCCAAAGTACACAGCTACTTCCGACTTATCTTCAGAACCAGTAGGAAAAATGGCTACTCAAAAGAGAAATTTCTGGTGATGTGGAATTTCGAACTATGTGTCTCGTAGTCTTGTCTAAACCAAAGGCACCTTTCTATGCTTCCTATATATTCATATGCCTAACCGCTGAAGGCACACGGAGTGCTGTTACCTTCCCACCAAAGGGGTCCCTATTTTTCTACTTGCATTTTTTACGTGCTTTCGAACTGTTCGGTTGGCAGAAGCTGGGGACAAGTAACGGGAGCTCACTCCGTTATGCAACGCTAGGGATTCGAACCACTGAACTGCCGATCTTTCTGATCGACAAGCTCAGAGTCTTAGCCACTGAGCCACCATATCCATTCTTCATTCAGATAGATAGATAGATAGATAGATAGATAGATAGATAGATAGATAGATAGATAGATAGATGATAGGCAGGCAGGCAGACTGACTGGCTGACTGACTGGCTGATTGTTCTATAGGTGATATCAACGTACAGGTTTAAATACGTTACCAATAAAATTCCAAACAAACAATTTAAAATGAGAGTACGGTATAATACAATAGCTATAGGATAAAATACAATAATTTAATACATAAATATGTAAAATAGAATAAAATTATATTTCTGTATCACCCCTGCAATCTACCGCAATCAGGCCCATCTATGCCGATCTCAGTCAGAAATTGTGCTGTATTAAATGTCATTTCCAGATTCTGGCCATATATGAGATGTATGCAGAGGTGGGTATTCAGCAGGTTCTGACCAGTTCTGGGGAACTGGTAGCGGAAATTTTGAGTAGTTCGGAGAACTGGCAAATTCCACCTCTGACTGGGCCCGCCCCCATCTATTCTCTGCCTCCCGAGTCCCAATGGATTGGCTGGACCTTCTTTGGTTGCCCTGCACAGGAGAACGGAGCTGGAAAGCAGGTTAGTGGGGCGGGGAGGGAATGGAGATTTTGCAGTATCCTTCCCCTGCCATGCCCACCAAGCCATACCCACAGAACCAGTAGTAAAAAAAAATTGAATCCCACCACTGGGTATATGGGCCTCCCACTGGGCCATACATTTAATATGTGGACCAAGGTACTTATCTCTTGCCCCCTTTTGAAGCCCTTTTGAAGCCCACACCTGGAGGGAGGCAGGAGGAACTGGCTACAGATTTTATTACCTGCCAATGAGAAAAACAAAGGGATTTGCAGGAAGACAGCTTCTTTACTTAGAATGACCAACAAATGATGTTTTATCCTATCAACAACAGCCTCAGATTCAGCAGTTTTGTCTCCAACTTGTTCATTTCCTGGACAAAAATTCAATGTTCTACTAAGCAAAGCAAAGTCTAGCTTGAAAATAGCCATACCTGATGAAGATTTCTACTTTTTCAAGTAATGAGAAGTTTTTCAGAGTCAGAGTATCTTTTTTAAAGACCAGGGTTGCTGTTTTTTTTGGTGCCAGAGATTTTATTTATTTGTTTTGAATCATTTAGTCATGTTCAACTCTTGGTGAAGTTGTTAGGCAAGCGCTCTCCATGCGTCTCTGTCAAACACAGCTTCCTTCATTTGTTGGATATTCTACTTTGTATCGCTTTGATGCAGGCTTCAAAAATGTTAGCAACGGGTTCTCCGCCCGGTTGCTGGGTGGGCGTGGCCATGGTGGGTATGGCCTAGTCGGCCTCCTGCACCACAGCTGGGGTGCAGCATATTTCCCTCCCGAGGTTTTCCTTGAGCCTCCGTGGGATCTAGTGACTCTCTGGAAGCCAGAAACGGGCCCGTTTTCAGCCTTCCCAGACTTCTGGGAGGCCCATTTTTCACCCTTCCCAAGCATCTAAAATGGGCCATGTGGGGACTCCTGGGAGGGCTGGAAAAGGGTGGGTGTGGCCAGCCAGGAATGGGATTTGGGGGTCCTCCAAACTGCACAGAATCTTAGCTAGGGGCTCCCCCAAACCCCTGAGAACTCCCAGCAGCCCAGCCCTATCTTATAGGTATCAATCCAGTGTGTTGTTTGCCTGCCCCTTCTTCTTGCTCCACTGACCATTCCTAGCATCATTGTCTTCTCCAATGAAGTCACACGCGTAGCATGGCAAACTAAGATCGGATGTAGTCTTAAGATTTTAGCTTCCACTGGTGGGTCTGGTTTTATATGGTTTAACACCTCTCCGATAGTTCCTCTGGCTGTCCATGATACATGCAGTAATTTACATATTAAGATATTTTATAACACTTCTAATAATCTTTATAACATATGCTTGATTGCGAATCTACCAACTGAGAGAAGGAGAAGAATTCACAGGCACGCTTCTCCAAAAGGGCTGGAAAAAGTTGAGTTTCTTTCAAAAGCAAAACAGTGGTTTCTTTTCTAAAAAAATTGATACAATTACAAATCCTGAACTATCTCAGTTTCCTAGCTTAGATCCTAGACCAGTGGTGGCTAACATTTTTTTGGCTCTTGTGCCGATAATTATGCATGTGCTCGCTTGCATGCACTCCCATGCCAGCACCCAAAAGGCAATGAGTGCTGCCCCCCACGTCCCCTGTGCATGCGTGCGCGATTCCCACGTACCCCCTCTGCCCCCTGTGCATGCACGTTAGATACCTGACAATCAGCTGTCAGGCAGTGGCACGCGCGCGCATCCGCAATGGGGCTTTTCTGGGCGACCTCTCACGTGCCAGGGGAAACGGCTCTGCGTGCCACTTCTGGAACATGGTGCTAGACATTCTAGCGTATCTCGGTTTAACTGGCCAGACACTGGCCAAACTTTCACACCAAGGCAAGAATCTTTTTGAGGCTTCCTTTAAAATTCAGCATACCCCACCAACTTAGTTTCTTATCATGGTCAAGTAGTCCTGGAAGTGAAGGTGAAACATGGTGCAATTTTCTTATTAGTGCAATATCACATGTTGGAAGTAGACTACATCTGAACAGGGTCTCTTCCAGTGGTGGGATTCAAATATTTTTACTACTGGTTCTGTGGGCGTGGCTTAGTGGGCATGGCAGGGGAAGGATACTGTAAAATCTCCAGTCAGAGGTGGTATTTGCCGGTTTTCTGAACTACTCAAAATTTCTGCTACCGTGCTCCAGAACTGCTCAGAACCTGCTGAATACCATCTCTGGTCTCTTCTCTGTTTTCCAACGTTCCTTAAAAAATCAATGGCTTTGAAAAGAAGCAAGATCTCTTAGTTTAACCAGTAAACCACAAGTGTAGTTAGCAATGAGTTAGATGGGGAAAATATCATATCTTCACGCTCAATCAACATCTTAAGGCCACTGAGAATTCAGTTATCCCTTAAAAAGAGTCAAAGATATGTTTTATGCTAAATTATAACCCTCAATATCAAAGCTGTGCCAATGTTCACTTAATCACCCATTTGATTAGAAATCAGCAAAATATTTTGCATTGTAACCCAACGGTATCTGCTTGGGCCATGCTGTGGTTCCAGCCAGTGGTGGGATTCAATTATTTTTACTACCAGTTCTGTGGCCGTGACTCGGTGGGTGTGGTGTGGCTTGATGGGCATGGCAGGGGAAGGATACTGTAAAATCTCCATTCCCAACCCACTCCTGGTAGAAGGTTATTGCAAAATCTCCATTCCCTCCCCACCCAACTAACCTGCTTTCCAGCTCCATTCTCCTATGCAGCACAACCAAAGAAGACCCAACCAATCAGCTGGGACTCAGAAGGCAGAGAATAGATGGGGGTGGAGCCAGTTAGAGATGGTATTTGCTGGTTCTCCAAACTACTCAAAATTTCCGCTACCGGTTCTCCAGAACTGGTCAGAACTTGCTGAACACCACTTCTGGTTCCAGCATGGCAAATGATTTTGTAGCAAATATTTCGTTTGGAAGAATCTGTGCAGAAAAATGGAAGAATAATTTAAATGATGACAAAGAAAGAAGTCTTATTTAAACCATGGAGGTCTTCGCCAAACTGAACATGCATTTGGTTTCTTCCATTAACAAAATTTATGCAATTTAAATTGCACTTTTTTTCTTACTGGATTTATGTTTATAGGATTGCAAGGATCGCCATAGACCTAAAGGTATTTTAATTTCATGTGATTGGAACATAAGATTAAAGACAGCAGAATAATATAAATGACAATAGATATTTTGTGTTATAAGGCTTCTGCAGATCCAGGTACTCCTCAACGTAATGATCACCACTGAGCCCACTGTTTCTGTTGTTTAAGTGAGACATTTGTTAAGTGAAGTTTTGCCCCATTTTACGAGCTTTCTTGTCACAGATGTGACAAGCCCATCATGAAGACCTCGAATCCTCCTCAGACAGCGAGGAAGAGGAGTCAACTGGCTCCGCTCAGAACGAGATCAAAGGAACCAGAGACTTCCGCGCCAATGCACTGGTTGTGGGACAATTTGAGGAAATATATCAATATGACCTTTATCATCAACATTTTGGAATGTATAGTATAGGAGAAGACACAATTTGTAAAAGTTATAGCTACAGATAACTTGTACTCTGTCTCAATACTTAGACTCTCATTTAAATTTTATGTCTTCAAACTGTGGTACGTCAACGTGGAAAATTATACTTTTTCCTACATCTATGTTTGCCCAATAAAACTGTTTTTCTTTCATTCATGATGCTGGAAAGAAAACTGGTATCCCTTATAGACAATAAATGTCATAAACCCATTTTTTTCTTGTTAATCAAAACCATGAATTAGGAAGAATTTCTATAAACTTTTTGTCACATCTGTGCAGAAGAAAAATGTCTAATATCAATATGTTCAGGCGTCTGTCATTGGGCACTGGACATCTGGATTGTGTAATATTTGATTTGATTATGGCTGTCTAATTTTGTGAAGCCTTTGGATAAATATTAGTTTCCTTCTGCTGATTTATTTGCTAGATAACTCATTTGAGGAGATCCCTACAGAGACAAAAAATGTGATATTGTACAGAGATGTTGTCTTAACCTCAAAGAGAAGGAAGTGGGTTTAAAATTAAAGAAAAGTTTCTGAAATATATAGCAGTCTGTCATTTCCGTGACGGTTGCTGGTTATAAACCTGGAACAATCCTAATGAATCTCTGCAAGATTCTTGTTAAAGGGCACGCTAATGATCTGCTAGATGCAGAATTTTGCAAAAATGCTTCCGAAAGTGACAATGAGCAACCAGGCCCTCTGTTATGGGCATCGTCGGGCAGGGAAAGTGATGTCATGCTTATCATCATGTCCATGCCACATCATTTGTGTCATTTGCATGATGAATAACGGAATAACAAGTTTGGAAGGGAACCTGGAGGTTCCTCTGTTCCAAATCCCTTGCACATACAGGAGATCCTATACTATTCTGGACAAATGGCCCATTTATGCATATCTTCATGATGCACATTATTTTTTCTTATAAAATCCATTGAATGTGGAAAGTCATTTATTAATTTTTCCAGAGCATTTATATGAAAGAGAGTTAATATTTTCATATTGTAAATCAGGAATAATGTCATCTTTATGAAGCAGATAAACAGAAACTTTAGTAGCACATTTGTTGCTTTTGAGTTCTCTCCCACCCTCCCTCCCTCCTTCCCTCTCTCTCTCTCTCTCTCACACACACACACACACACTTGTCTCAATTTATTTGTCATCTTCCATCAATCCATCTAACTACCAATCCACCCACCCATCCATCCATCCATCCATCTATCAATCTATCTAATTTATCTAAATGAATGGAGGTATCGATGGATAGAAAATGTCTTTCTATCTATCTATCATCTATCTATCTATCTATCTATCTATCTATCTATCTATCTATCTATCTAATCTATCTAAATGGATGGAGGTATCGATGGATGGAAAATGTCTATCTATCTATCTATCTATCTATCTATCTATCTATCTATCTAATCTATCTAAATGGATGGAGGTATCGATGGATAGAAAATGTCTTTCTATCTATCTATCTATCTATCTATCTATCTATCTATCTATCTAATCTATCTATCTATCTATCTATCTATCTATCTATCTATCTATCTATCTAAATGGATG